>CAJFCO010017493.1:0-34038 GCA_904066015.1 Synergus gifuensis | reverse complement strand
TTCTGATCCCACCAAACGCACAGCATTGTCTTCTTTCCAAAGTGATTGGGTCTTGCACTGGATGTCTATGGTTCGCCTGGATTCACCCACGATTTACGACGCTTAGGATTCTCAAAATAGATCCACTTTTCATCACCTGTCACGATTCGATGGAGAAATGACTTCCGTTTGAATCTATCGAGCAGAATTTGGCAGGTGATTTTCCGATTTTCTTGCTGCCTTTCGTTGAGTTCATGCGGAACCCATTTTCCGACTTTCTGAATTTTTCCTATTGCTTTCAAACGAAGGAAGACGGCTTTCTGCGATACATTCAGCTGATCTGCGAGTGCTTGTTGAGTTTGAGAATCATGTATATCGAGTAAGGCTTGCAATTCATCGTCTGTGAACTTTTTCAGTGGTTTTCCACGATCTTCGTTCGTCACATCAAAATTAGCACTTTTGAATTTTTTAAACCACTCAAAACACTGTGTTTTTCCCAGAGAATGGTCACCGTATACGTCAACAAGCATCCGTTGCGATTCTGCAGCAGTTTTCTTTAAGTGGTAACAAAAAACCAATGATGTCCTCAAATCGTAATTTGTAGGCACAAAATTCGACATGTTGAAACTTGTCGTACATTCACTGGTATGTCGAACTTGAGTTGTTGTCTACAAAATATCTTTCTCTGCTCCTAGAGGGAGAAGATGGCGCAGCAGAAGCGGTCATACGGTCCCTAAACTGATGGCAAGCACCATCTATAGGGAAATTCCGGTTTCATACTTCTAGACCTGGTAACAATGAGCGTATCGCTTACCTCTATAATCCTGACCTACTTACTAACAGGTTGTGGAAGATGGTGCGTGTATCGCCAGAGAGAGACGGAGAGACAACAAGGCGATTATAAGCACGACGCGTTACAATTAGCTGTGCATTGATTTGCTTTAAAAAGTCTTTGTAATGTATGTAACTTAACTATGGGCGCCGACTCACAAACCCGATATCACTTTTGGTACGCGGACTTGTTATATGAGTTTCCCCTTAGGTTTCTTAATGATGTATCCTCGAAAATCCTTTCCTTATGGGACACGGAATTCCAAGGATGCAGATTTTACTTTCCGGCATGGCGTGCAAGAGACAATGTTAATTCTTCCAAAATGCGACATCCAACGGGTCAAATTATCCGTGCATTACTCATTACAAAAGTATTAGATGTAAAAGCCTTGTCTTGGACCGAACAAATGTCGAGAATTAGGGGAGGAACTTCTAAGATTTTCTAATAGTAACGGTAATTTTATGAGTCGCCCTATTTTTGAGGATATCAATCTTCCTTCGGTATTACGCAATATGCGAAATGGAAAATATGAAAAGACGAAAGTCGGTTATAAATCTCGCGTTACAATGTCGATGAATGAGTAGGTATTCTGAAATGGAATTTGAAAAATTTGTCGTAGACGAACGGAAGCATCGTATCATGCTATAACCTCTAGTCGCCTTTTCTTAATTACATAAGACATCTTAATCAGAATAGATATATGCATGTATAAAAGTAGATAGAAAAAGAGAGTGGATGTTTATATATATAGGTGAGTATTAATCAGCTGATTATAGAGTAGGTCAGAGTTCGGAGGAAAAAAATGTGGAAGGACGAATATGAGACGGAAGGTCCGGTAAAAGAGGTGGAGTGTCCGATAACGTACCTCTGCGCGGCCATCATGCATCTACATTAGTTATTTGGTATAGGCGCTCGTCTCTAGTAGTTGAAACTGATGCTTATAATATGCGAGTACGAAGGCGGCAAACATAGAGCGCAATATTTTCGTCATTTTTTCTCATTCTATACGATCGTTGTGCAAATTTACAGAGTATAAAAATGATTTCACTTTAACCTTAATTTCAATTTGTTAATTCATTTAATATTTTGAAATCTAGTTCATAATTCGAGGCTTGCTTAATTGTTTCTTCATCGAGGTGTCGCTTTGATATCTTGGGTTACTGCTGCCAGTTGCCTCAGGAAAATATTCTCGATGTATTTAATTTTATATTGAGGTCTTCACTTGCGAAATTTATCGATCTAATTTCGAAAGTGCAATTTTGAAAGAAATAATGGTTTTTTTAAAAAAAGAATATTTTTCAGAGGGCTGGTACGTATCATCGCAAAACTTTCGACTATGTTCCCCGCCGAGCCAAGAGAATTCACAAACCACTTCGTCTGTCATTGTTTCCCTCAGAGCACAATGTATAAACTCTCTTAGTTTTGAGCCTCCAAGATTTACTAAATGATTATACTGAAACAAAAGAGGTGCAAACATTAAGAATAAATTTTTAATAACAATTAATGTAAAGTAATGGAAATGTGTATCAAAAAGAAATAACAAATTTTAATTGTGTTATGAGATTCGAATCAAACACTTACAAGCTTTAGAAGCTTATCTGCACTTTCTTCGGTATCCAACTGAAGGAATTCATCTACGGTTCGAAGAGGGAAACCAGTAAGTGGTTCGAGTAAAGTTTAAGAAAGAGGTGATTTTTCTTTTACAGAAGCGTTTCGTTGTTCAAATTCTTTTAGCATCACATAGTTTTGTTGGAAGATTGGTTCTTCTTTTTCCAAAACTAGTTTTAGTTGTTTCATTATTGTTTGATTCTGCTCTTTTACATCCATATAAATGATTTGAAAGAAAATAACTGATCAATTTTTCACATCGTTGATAGTACATTATTCGAAATTATGAACATTGACTCAAAATTCGCATACCATGGTTTTGGATCCATGTTTTATGGAAATGAAATTTCGAAGCAGTTGACTCGATCGAATAAAAAGGCTTAGTTGAATCACAATAGAAACCTAATAAGGTGTGGTTTCTATTAGGTTCTGTTAGGAAAGACAGCGGGTTTTGTTCCCCGATTGTATGTGGATTTTTATGCGGCAAGTAAGAACTTTCTAATTGGATTTGACTAGGATCTGATGTGTTGTGCATTCGGTACTCTCAATTTATTACCCTTTAGACCCTAATTGGCACCTAATCGGAATTTATATTCGGTTTCTAGTCGTATTTATTGGATGCGTAGCAATTTCTAATGTGGATCCAATTAGGATCCAAGATGTTTTGTATTAGGTACTCTAAATTTATTACCTCTTAGATCATAATTTAGAGGATGTACTTTATAGGATGTACTTTGAATTTTAATCCAATTAACTTAATTTCGATTACCCACTAACAATCCTAATGCATACCATTAGAGAAGCAATTTTGTACTTGCGCATCTTGCGATAAGATAAAACCTAATAGATACCTAATAGAGCCGCTTTAAATGCTACACTTTGAATTTTAATTCAATTAATCTGAGTCGGGTTGAAGAGACAGAGAGAGAGTGAGAGAGAGAGAGAGAGAGAGAGAGAGAGAGAGAGAGAGAGAGAGAGAGAGAGAGAGAGAGAGAGAGAGAGAGAGACAACTTCGATCGAGAATACACTTCTGATACAAACACAAATTCACTAATGTGGTGCTGTCGTTATGTTGACAGATGTCCAAGCTTACTGTGTGAAATGTTTTACCTGCCTATTTCAACTGACACTTACCGCTGCAGCCATCTATCGAAAAACCGCGGAAGCAAAGTTGTACTCCTAATAAGTGCACTGAAAGTTTCAACAGGACCCAAAACTTCGACATCGGCCACTATATGCAACAGTGCGTGAACATTGTACGAAACGAATTTCTATCCATAAAGTTGTTCGCGTAGAATCACAAAAGTTTCCATCGCCTCTTGACAAAAGGGATACATATCTCTTTGAATTTCTTCCGAAATAAGAATTCTTATGACACTATGAAAAATCATCAATTGTCGATAATGGTCTTCATGAAAAATGTTTTTTACAATAGCCGGTGCAGTGTACAGTAAAAATTGTCTAAATTCGGTTGATTTAAAATGCTTATAGAGGCTAAATTCCCTTGGGCGGCGATTGAATTCTGATGGACAGTAAGTTTCAAGCATTAACATTCTGGAATTCAAAATTTGTAACTTCCTTCCATTTAATCTTCGAAATTCAAATTTCCCTTCTCCATGTGCTTGTATTTTCTTCTTACAGACTTCGAGCCAAATAGAATGCATAATTTCAAAAGGAACTTATGTATGCCCGAAATGGTTTAAAACAAACGCTCTTGCAGGAGCATTAGCAATGAAGCATCGTAAACTTAAAGGAATTTTTCGATTTATTATCTCAATTCCACCTTCTGCAAGTACATCCATAATTTCTTCGAGAAATTCTTCATAATATTCGAAAAAAATTGACGGTTTATCCTTACCTTGAAATATTTCTACTATTATAGGCCTTTTATCAAAAATGTTAAATATACGATATTGATGAGACCAAAATTGATGCAAACCCTTATCCACTTTAGCACCATCTGTGCTTAGGTCAATTATTATATTTTCGGGCAACGCATTCTCAGGAAGGCTTTCTAATTTCTTTAAAAGTGTTTTTTTGAAACCTATATGAAGATATTCATCTCCTGCAATTTATCGGACTCTGTTATTTGCAACAATAGTAGGAGTATTTAAAACAGTCCTTGAATCCTTGGGCAGGAACATTAAGTTAAAAGGAACCCTAGTAAAAATGACGGTTAAGAAATTAATAGAAACTGTTTAAATAGTACTTAGGATCCATTTGCAACTCTATATGGTTCTAAATGGTGATTAAGAGTTTTTTTATTTCAGTTTGGTTTGTATCCGGTTTTATTCGATATTTAATCTACTGTTGGAATGAAAATCATAATTTAAAAAATCTTTTTATGTGGTTCTATTAGGCACTTAAGTGCTTTCGAAAACCAATATTCTATTTGCTAAATTTGTCTAATAGGTTCTAATCGGTACCAATGAAGAACCGTTTATTATAAATGTTAAAAAGTACAAAGGTGCTTCCCTAATAGGCTCTATAAGAATTGTTCGTGGATAAACGGAATGAAATTAGTTGGATTAAATTCCACAGTGCAGCCTTTAAAGTGGCTCTATTAGGTATCTATTAGGTCGTATTTTATCGAAAGATGCACAAGTACAAAATTTATTTTCTAATAGGATGTACGAGGGTGGTCTGAAAAGTTTCCGACCTAACAATGATACGAGACATTTTTTCTTAATTTTTTTTTTATTTTTCTACATAGTCTCCTTGTAATTCTACATACTTCTCCCAGCGATGCTCCCATCTCTCTAACCCATCCAAATAGTACTCGGCGTTTTTCTCTGCAAAATAATTGTTCACGAAGGTGATTTCCTCCTCATTTGAAGAAAACCTCTGTCCTCCGAGGACAGTTTTTAGATGAGGGAACAAAAAGAAGTCGCTTGGGGCTAGATCTGGTGAGTATGGCGGATGGTCAAGCAGTTCAAACCGTAATTCATGGATTTTCGCCATGGCGACCGCTGAGCTGTGAGACGGCGCGTTGTCTTGGTGAAACAGGATTTGCTTTTTCTGCAAATGTGGCCGTTTATTTGCAATTTCTGCCTTCAGCTTGTCAAGTAATGATGCGTAGTATAAACCTGTAATCGTTTTTCCTTTTTGAAGATAATCTATTAAGATAACTCCATGACTATCCCAAAAAACAATCGCCATCACTTTCCCAGCCGAAAAAACAGTTTTTGCTCTTTTTGGAGCCGGTTCCCCCTTTGCAGTTCACTGTTTTAACTGTATTTTTGTTTCGGGCGTATAATGGTGTATCCAAGTTTCATCTACAGTAATTAATCGGCGCTAAAACTCGGATTTATTGCGCCTTAACTGCACCAATAGAGCGTTGGAAATGTTCATTCGAACACGTTTTTGGTCTAACATGAGCAAACGCGGCACCCAGCGCGCGGATAGCTTTCTCATGCCTAAATCTTGATTTAATATGTGACAAACACGTTCTTTGGACATTTTCTTTACCTCTGCTATCTCTCTCATCTTAATTCGGCGGTCGTCTAGCACCATTTGGTGATCCTTAACGATGTTATCGTCAGTAGTTGCAGTTTTTGGACGTCCCGAACGTTCATCGTCTCCCAAACTCTTACGGCCAGGTTTAAATTCAGCTGCCCAAAATTTCACTGTGGTAAATGATGGAGCATTGTCCCCATACACAGTGTCCAACTCAATTTTGATTTGCGTAGGCGTATTGCCTTTCAAAAACAAATATTTAATGACAGCTCGATCCTCATTTTTTTCCACTTTCACAAAAACACTCACATCGACTTACTCAAACGACTTTCAACTAAAAACTGCGCGCCCAAAGTGACTGAAACTTTAGTGAGTAACTGTCAAAAGATGCACAACTACATTCACTAGCTTTCATTGACGAATGCTGTCATCTTCATGTTGAGGTCGGAAACTTTTCAGACCACCCTTGTAATACGATTAAAAATAAATTTTAAACAAATTTTAATTTTCTTTTATATCTAAATATTGCAAACAGCAGATTGCATTAAGTTCTTGTGTTAACAAAAGAGGAAATATTTACACATCCCGGTAATTAAATACGATAAAATATTTGGCATGTATGAACTATAAAAACCGTTTTATTATACTATTTAAAAAATGTGAAAAATAAAAACGTTTTATTAAACTATAATATATTTTTAAAATGTTAGAAATTGCCACGTCTACAAATCTTCTTCTACAAAGAAGGAAATATAAAAATTTTTTGGTAAACAATTAAAAAAAAGCTAATGTCAACAAAAAATCAATCCGAAACCTAAAACTGATTCCTTGATTATACCTCTGGTAAAAGTTTGACTCATTTAACTAGGAAATTGAAAATGCTTCAAACAATATGTATTCCAAAAACAAGTAAATGTATAATTCCATGACTATCAAAAGGTCTGAGAACTGTTCAAAATTGAAAGTTTAAGCGCAGATATATTTTTGATATTTTTAAAGTGTCTCCTTCAACATGTTTCCCTTGTCAAGTATTTTACGTTGTATGTATACCAAATAATTAAAGAAATGATAAAGAAAAGCAAAATGTTTGGAAACCCATAATGAAGTTATATTTATCCGCGTGAATGGATACAAATGAAACATATATTTTGAAACGTTATAATTACTTTTGTAGAAAGAAACGATCGACACGGTTGGAATCGATTGATCGCTATTAAGGAGGTACGTCCGTAATAAAGGTAATGTAAAAAGTTCTCCTTTCCATAAAAAATCGAAAATATAAGGCATAATAAATACTCTCGCGAAGTTTCAAGTCGCGAGCCTACGTATCTATTGAAATATCACGATTTTAATTTAATATTGTCTCTTATGGGAAAACGGAAAAAATGCGTTCTAAATGGTCTTCCATAGGGAAAAAAGCATAAAACGAAATATAAACTTTCTTTCTAAGGTTAAGAAATGTAAAGTTGTACATATCACGAGGCTTATGGGCATAAATTTTCTATCACTTACTGACGATTATAGTGGAAATTCTGTAATATAAAAATAAAAACACGTCGTTCACTTTTTTTGACAAGCCCTTCCAATTTCGAATTCCTATTCGCTACTGGTCGTTGTGTGCGGATGTTGAAAATAACCAACATGGTTCGCAATAAGCAACATCTAGAATTGGTGAATAGCATAACCAAAGTCTTTTAATGGTTTGTCCACAATTGTTTGTGATTGAGTAATATGATGCGGAGAAGTGTCTATTATCTTGACTAGGATCCCTTACAAATGGTCCTTCTGGTTTACATGACCCATGTGTTATTATAAATTTCTTAATATGATCTGTAAGATCTATCTCCTTAAAATGACCTTTATCAGTTGGATACTTCTTTATCAAAAGACTTTTCGCAATATCATCAATACAATTAACTCCACTCATATTATTTTCGATTGAATTAATTGCAGGGACCTCTTCTTCAATGCATGATTTTCTCTATCATCTAATCGTATCAAAATATATTTCATGCATTAAAAATATAATGCATTATTTAATAAAAAATACATAAAAAATCCAATAAAAAAATCCAATGAAATATGATAATTAAAGAACATATTTTAAAACGAAAATGATATAATTTATTATAATTTTTTGTTAACTTAAAAATATGTGTGTATATACCTGCACAGTACTTTTTTCAGGGGGAATATTATTATGCAGTGTTTCGGTCTCGATAGATGCTGCTTTTTCAGCAGAAAGTTGCATTTCTTCCTTTTAAACATACAAAAATATAACATGCAAAACATACTATATTAAAATGTTTAAAATTTTAAAATGTTTAAAAATTAAATTAAAATTAAAAAATTCTACCTAGCTCAGATTGTGTTTCAGAACCAAGTTCGTGCATTTTCAGTATTTCTGTATTTCCTTCAATACTAAAATTAACATTAGTTGCTGTTTGAGATGGTAGAATTTTGGTAATAAAATTATCCATTTTTAGCATTTTTTTCTGTAGCTCCTCAAATTCTTTTTGCTTTTTCCGTTTCGAAGCACCGCTCTTAAATTTTCTTTTTGAAGACATACTTTTAACAAAAATCCAAATTTTAATCATTTTAATACACAGTCGCAAAATGTCACATCAAACTCTAAAGTTAACCAAGTCACTTTGAAACTTATCTATGGTAAATGTCCCAATTCCTTGGCCAGCTTTAGTAAGAATAAACGTTTCTTTTTTGAAGATTCACCCGATTTTTTCCGACACTGTAAACTGGTGTTGATATCATCGACATATACATAGATGGGTCGATGCGGTTGATCGATGGTAGTCGATAGTTGATACACGTTTTTAGAAGATGCAACCGGACGTACACCGTAGTGTGTGAAAATATAGCTAAAGTATAGAAAAATATATACATAAGGGATCTACAGTGACTCACAGGTTTGGACCATCAGAGAATTCGGCAGATTATGTGTTCTATTTTATGAAAAGATCGATTTATAAATTGCTTCGTAATAAACCAAAGTTTATTAATAGACAAGGCCCCTCGGAGGCCCCTCAGAGGTGGAGGCCTCCCCGCAATGCGGGGTTTCGCTACCATATAGTTACGCCACTGGAGGAACAGTGGTAGCCAAAGCATCGGCGAAATCGCAAGGCATAGGCGCACCTATCCTTGCCGAGTTCGAAATACTCTTCTTCGAGAAGAATTGCTAACGCTCAGGAGCACCTGTCGCAGACAATTCTAAGTCGAAGAAATGTCACTTAATAGGAGCACCTGTAGTTGACATTTCTAAACTTATCCTCCCCCTATCCCCCCCCTCTCTCTCTCTCTCTCTAACGTTCAACGGTGTATGATTTCTACAATCAATAGGAGCGCCTATGATTATTAATTAATTTTGTAAATTGATTGATCTGCTTTTTGATTATCTTTAAAACCCGACCCTGGCTAAGGCTGAAGCATCCGCTAAGATAATCGTACTATAAGATTTCAGTAAAAAATCAGATCGTTACATCTGTAAAAAATGAATTTTTATGTTCAAAAGTTCGCCATTTTGAAAAAAAAAAAAAAAACCTTCGTTCATTGCCTCCCTACACATGTTTACTAAAAAATGCCGTTGGATTTTTTGATTTCACATGACTCAGATTTGACCAGTTATGGCCACCGAATATGCCCTGTTTTTTGGACCTCGCAGAGATTGGACGTAACTTCTTTATTTTACACTATTTTTAATTAAAAAATTTATTGAAAGAGGTTCAAATATGTAGTAATCGAATGGACGAATACATGCAACATGATAAATAAACATGTCTTTAAAAAAAATTTGTAAAAAATCGCTCTTTTTTCGACCTCTCAGACTGACGGGTACCCTTAATCAACTCTAGCTGTTAATACGCTTCGCAATTTTAGGTGCATTTATTAATCTCGCGGGTCTCTCATGGTTCTACGTCGCTTTTATCCTCTATGTGCTACCAAAGACCTATTAACTTGCCGTTTTTTCCTCCAAAAACCCAATTCCGAATCAGTAGATAAGTAAGGAGACTTCTAATTACAGATTCCTGTTACCGAAACTTACCACGACTCGAGAATGATCGATGGTTCCTATCCGCAGTAAAAGGGTTCGTGTCCGTGCTAAAAAATTTTCGTGTTTAAACATGACCTTGAGATTGTTTAAATCAATGATGACGCAATTCTTCTATAGTTTGATTTAAATATGACGAAATTTGAACTTGGGATTCTTTAAATTAGAACATTTGTTATTATAAATGTGCGAGTGACATATCCGGTGTAATTGGAATGCTTATCAGTTTTTTAGACCGTCGGTGCCTCCGTGTGAACTTTATATGTTTTTAATAACAATGCATGAAGAAGGAATTTGTTTATTCTACAGAAGATACCATATAATATATGTATCGGTTATTAAACTTTCAAGTCGTGGGAACCGGAAAAGAAATCTGATTTGGCGCATGTAAGAGATCAAATAAAAATTTAAGAAATGGTTGATGTCCATGCTGAAAAAATTTGGTATTTTTATGATGATAAATATGATGACGTCATATCCATTATTGGTCTTTTAGATCGTCGGTGCCTCCGTGTGAAATTTATATGTTTTTAATAACAGTTTCGAAGCTTCTAGATTAATGATTAAAATAAATCAATGTTGTCAAAATTGTGATGACGTAATATCCGCCCTCAGGTATGAGAAAAAATTCTTCTGGAAAGTGTGATTTCATGACGTCATAGAGGGGAGATATGGTGCAAGAGCTCTGATTGCAAGACCCAATTTTCATAGCTCTATCGTATTTGCTAAAGATATGGTAATTGTTAAAATGAATAAAACTAAAATAAATTTCAATAAACCAATATATACAGGATTCAAAGTTCTTGATATTTCTAAAATGAGAGAATCAATGTTTTTAGTCCTGAAGCATCTCTGCCTTTATATTGATCAACGATGCCTAGAATTATCTAATATGAATCTTCAAGGAATGAAGGATTTTATTGTGCAAACAATTTTACAAGTTATTTGTTGTAAAAAAGAAATATAGATTTTACTGCAAAAAGTGTAGAATTATATATTTAAAAAAATTACAAAAATTTATTGACAATAGCATTAAAAAAACATGAATTTACAGAAATATTACAGTTTAAATAACAGAGGTTTAAATAACAGAGGAAAATAAACATGTATTTGTCAATATTTGTGATTATGGTTTTTTATTGAATAAAATATAAATTTCCATTGTACATTTCTTTACAATTCATTTTCATTCACCCAACTATTATATGAATCGTCGAAACCCAACCATTCAACAAAAAACTTATTCCCCCGTTTTCTAATTATTTTTTCATCTAGATAAATATCATGATGTTTAACTTTAGCAAGTTCTTGCTCATAAAAACTACTAACAATAGGTTTCCCTTGATAATCTTTAAGAAGACAAGTTACAGATTAAGTATTTTTTACATGGCTTATTATAAATATTTCGGTTGTCCAATTTGGCGTGTAACCTTTCTCAAAAACATGTTTAAATTTACTTATTCGAACTTTATCTCCGACTTTAAACTTTGACTTGTACATTGGATGCTTAACAACGTTTTTCTTATAAACATTCAACAACAATTTTTTTTCGTTTTGTTTAGTAACATCTTTGGATTTCATTTTAATTGTTCTATGTTTAGTATCATTATAAGAAGAAACTAAATCTGCCAAAATATTTTTCCATGTATAATTTCCATGCAAGCTGAATTTCGTCCACATTCTATTTTTCAAAGTACGATTAAACCGTTCACATATTGATACTTTTAAATTACTAAATGTTGAGTACATATTTATATTATATTGCTTCATAAGATTTTCAAAATGTGAATTATAAAATTCTTTGCCTTGATCTACATGCAAATTCTTTGGCACGCGACCTTGTACGTGTACAGATTTCATAGCAGAAGTCACGTCATTACCCTTCTTGGATTTTATTGGTACAGCCCAAGCGAATTTTGAAAAAATGTCGATGATGGTTAACATATATTTAAATCCTTGATTTTCTTTATCATATGGAAGCATTTCTACAAGATCGGCTTGCCAAGTTTCATCAATTCCTCGAATATCTACATGTTGACGAGGGTAGTTTCTTCTAGCAGGCTTATGCAATTCTTTCACCAACTGCAGCTTTTCCCTGTCTATTTTCAAGTGCAATCAATCGAGCGCATATATTATCAATAAGCTCTCCGTTGTAAGCAGATAAGTCTTGTTGAGTATCAATTTGAAGATTTTTAATTTTCTGGTTAATTGATTCTTCAAGATTTCGCAACAAAATATTATTAATATCAATTTCGTTACGCATAGATGTCGTAACCTGATAAAGATTTCGGACCTCGCTTTGAAAAATACGTTGTACAAGTCTTAAATTAACTGCGTCGTATTCCTCTTCAGCGTCTTCCACGTTACAAAGTCTTTTCTTATTGATGTCAAAATTACCTTTTGAGGTAATATTAAAACCAATACCAGGAGATCCTCGATTTGAAGTCTCAGCTTGTTTAAAATGACGTCCGAATACATCAATACTCATTTTGAGAATGACGTAGATTTAACAGAGCAACGGTTAATAAATAATTCCTGCCTCATGTAGTTCTTCAATTATTGATATTATCTCATTAGTATGGCTGGGGTTCCCAGCTGCTTGAGATGCTAGAAGTAAACGTAAACGATCTACCAACTCGTTTGGATCATCCCAATAAATATAGTTCATTTGTTTACCCTTTTCACTAATCATATATTTTGGTATTAATCCTTTTCCTAATGAAGAACGTGTTCTCATTTTTCTAATAGGTTCTAAAGGGGGAGATGAAAAATTTATTGCCTTTGCTATGAAATTTTGAAATTTTAAGGTTTTATTATCTCGAAGTACTCCATCAATTTTATAATATTTTTTATGTGCATTTGTTGAAAGAATAATATTCTTATAATTTTCAATGTCATTAGACTTAAGTAATTTTCTTCAGGAACCTTTTTGAATAAAAGTTCAAGCAAATCTTTAGTTGCAGGATAGTTTTTGTTACCTATTATAATATTATTTTGCTCAAAATTTATTGGTGAATCACCAATCATTAATTTTCCTTTCGATAATTTTCGAATACAATATGTATTATCAATATCTTTCTGTTTTTCATTTAACATATCAAGGTAAATGTTTATAGAACTATTTTCCGTATTATATGATAAATCTAACATTCTTACATTATTATTATCAAAATCTTCAAAATCTTCAGAAACAGTTTTAAAAGATTCATCATTATTTACGATCGATTTATCATAAACATCATTAGCTTTAAATATTTTATTTTGATTTTCCTCAAAATCTTCATTTTGTTCCAGATTTTCCTCAAAATTTTCAAAAATTTCAGATTCTTGCTCAGGTTCATTATTTTCCATAAATTCATTATTATCTTTTTTAGGTTCGAAAATTTTATTTTGCATAAAATCTTGGTCAAATTGAGACTCAAGTTCAGGATCAGCCTCATTTTTCATTTCAATTTTACTAGGATAAATTTTACCAACACTTTCAAATCCATCAACTAATTTTTGGATTGGAGTTACAATCGGTTTAAAGGTACCACTTAAAGCCTGTTCAACTGTTTCCTTGCCTAATTTTATTAATCTATGCTTTCGACGAATCACATCGCTTGCTTTAGCAATCGCATGCAAAATATCTTTCTGCTTACGAAAATTTTCTGTACGGAATGTCATGGTTTCCGATTGAGGTCTGAAATGTTACCGTCACTAAATTCCAATTGTAGTTTATTTTATAACTCCACTAACTTTATAAAACAGTCAAATCCTTTTCTATATCTACTATGGTTAATTTCAGAATCTTTGTCAATCACGACAAATCCATGCTTATCATTCTAACATCTTGCAAATAATTCTTTAAATTTTGTAAAAGGCATATCAGTATTAACATCATCATTATATATATGTTTTAAATTCAATTCAACTTGCTTAAATAAGACCAAAAGATTGACATTATCTCGTATTAGATGTTTAGGAATACACGCATATGTCTGACACAAGTAGAAACAGTCAACGTTCCGGTGTCTTCCCATTGAAAAGAATGCTTTTACATTATCCTGCTTTTCACAAGCAATATCATCAAATATAAATATTGAATTTGGTCTTGCTTTATATGGCATAATTACATTTTCATGTTCGTTAAAAGGAAAATATTGAACTCCATTTACAGATTTGAGCACTTTTTCTAAAAACTTGTATTTCGATTGATTTAATGATATGGAATAAACATAAACATTTTCAAATCTTAATCCATTTGGATCTATTAATAGAGCCAACAAAGCATTTGTTTTTCCACAATTTGACGAACCACAAAATACCGCTCGTAAACTATTCGGTAACAGATTACCATGATGCTTTTCAGATTTCACAGTTTTCTTTTGTGCAAGCAAATCAAAATTTGGGACAGTCAATTTGACAGATTATGTCATCCAACTCCATCTTTCCTTTACAACTGAAGAAAAAAATATAAATACCAGATTTATATAGATTCCCTCTTCAGTTTGAAAGTAACTTTTGAACAGATATAATCGTTCATGGAGACAAACGAATCTCGAAAAAAAATAAACGTGGAAAAGGCTTTCTAAATAAAATTATAAACAATTTGCCAGTAGAATTGCACCTTCCGGGGTATCAATACTGTGGACCAGGAACAAAGTTAGCAAAAAGCCTTGTACGTGGTGATCCTGGAATAAATCCTCTTGACACAGCTTGCAAAGAGCACGATATTGCTTATTCTCAGAATAGAGAGAATATCGAGGCTAGAAACGCAGCAGATAAAATATTAGCTGAAAAAGCCTGGAAACGTGTTGTTGCCAAGGACGCTGGTATAGGTGAAAAAGCAACTGCTTGGGGAATAACAAATGCAATGAAGATAAAATCAAAGTTGGGGATGGGTAACAAGAATAAAAAAAAACCTTCCATTGCACTGAAAAAGATCATTGCAGCAGCTAAAAAATCGATGACAACAAGTAATGATGCACAAACTGTCATTAAATCAGCACTCAGAGGAGCACGGTTAGCTGTAAAAAAGGCTGGTGGAAAAAGAAATGTAAACACATCCCGTATTTTACCTGTTCCATCAAAGGTGAGGGGTTTTCTACCCTTCCTTATCACCATTTTCGCGGGCCTAAGTGCTACTGGTGCGCTTGCGGGTGGGACGGCTGGTATAGCAAAAGCTGTGAATGATGCAAGGGCTGCTAAGCAGCAACTTGAAGAAACTAAACGTCACAATCAAAAAATGGAAGATATTGCTTTGGGAAAAGGCCTTTACTTGAAACCATATAAACAGGGATTAGGACTTCATCTAAAACCGTATACACAAGGAGCAAGACTCAAGTGCAAGTCAAAAAACTCATAGTGAAGCTACCTCACCGAGCATTAACTGATACAGATTTACTTAAATTCGCAAAATTATTAAAAATTCCATATTTTCGGGGTGTTTTTATGCGTAATGGATTACCAGAAGGTGGGCCTTACAGAAGAGAATCAGCTATTGTTAATCTTGATGATCGGGAAGGTCCAGGAATACATTGGTGTGCTCATAAAAAAATTAGGAATGAAATAATTTATTTTGATAGTTTTGGTAATCTTGTTAGACCACCTTCTGATCTCTTTAAGTATCTCGGTGTTGGTAACGTAAAGTATCATCATGAGAGGTATCAAAATTTTGATACATTCGTGTGTGGACATTTATGTCTGTAATTTTTATGTAATCAATTAAATTTACCTAATATGTACTGCCTATATAAAGATGTGAAATCGTTACTTTAGTTTAGTTAATTGTTTGCAATCATCATGGACGATTCGTTTACTGTAACGTTATCAGGAAATTCTTCTATTATTGAAACTCAAAACTTCCACCGATTGAATTGTCTTCTAGCAAAAATTATGCCTTAGGTCTCGTAGAATTTCTAATTAAATTCCGAACGTGGATTTTGGTTAAAATAAATTGTACGTGGACAATAAAATAATTACTATACCTACAGGGAGTTATGAAATAAGTGACATACAGAGCTACCTACAGAATTTTTTAGAAAGTGATTGTATTAATATTCATATTAAACCAAACAATAATACTTTAAAAGGTGAAATTTATTGTAATCGTGATATTACATTCGAACCTCAACATTCTATTGGTCCTTTGCTAGGATTTTCTCCACGCAGGCTAGAAGCTAATAAATGGTATGAATCTGACCAGCCCGTATCTATAGTTAAAGTAAATGCTCTCAGAGTTGAGTGTAACATAACTACAGGATTGTATATCAATGGTCAAAAAGTGCACACGATTCATGAATTTTTTCCTATCGTACCACCGGAATATAAGATAGTCGAAGTTCCATCACATGTCATTTACTTGCCTTTTGCCGTCAAGAAAATAGACCATATACAGCTGCGGATAGTGGATCAGAACGGGCAGTTGGTTAATTTTCGCGGAGAAATTATAACAATAAGACTACATATCAAATTTTTGCGATAATGGGTATTGTTTGCAATAAAAAGCTTGGTTTTGGTTATAAAAACTCAGTATCATGCCGCAAACTAAACATACGACAACGAGTTGTCAAAGGGTTAACACCTCAAAACGTGCTGATGCTGACAAGTCTAGGCCTCAAGGTAACACCGATCGCAAAAGGAAGAAAATAAGAAGATTCAGGGTTTTCTGTACTTGCATTTGCATATTCGTATATCAACGTCTTATTTGCCATGGAAGGGGAAACTTTAAGTATTGAAAGCCCGGTCACCTTTGATGAGTCAATCGCTCACTGTGAGGTACATGTACATCAACCATACGCCTCATCAACCTTCAATAATAGCGATGAACTTCGAATCAGTGTACAAAATCAAGATCACTGCCTTCTTCCAAGAAAAAGTTCAATTCACGTACAAGGAAAATTGACAAAAACTGATGGTATTCCAGTCACAAATACAGTTTTGCTTAACAATTTTTTGTAATTTATTTGAAGAAACAAAATATGAGCTGAATGGTGTAGAGATAGATAAAAATAAAAATGTAGGCCTTACAAGTCTAATGAAAAATTATGTTTCTTTGGATGCAGGCCAAAGTAAATTCTTGGAAAATGCAGGGTGGCTTGAATTCAATAATAATAATCAACTTCTAACCAATGCGCTTGGTTATTTTGACATTTGTATACCACTTGGTATGATATTTGATTTTGCTGAAGATTATTAAAAAATTATTGTTATCGCTAAACATGAGCTCATTTTGACAAGATCAAGAAGTGATGCAAATGCAATCCTCCAGGCGATTCCTGTTGAAGAGTATAAAATTTCAATTGAAAAAGTGGAATGGTTGTTGCCATGTATAAAATTATGAGAAGCGCGAAAATTTAAATTGTTAAAATATATTGAAAAAGATCCATCTATTCAAATAAGCTTTCGAAGTTGGAATTTGTATGAGTATCCATTGCTACCGGCTACACAAAAAAACATTTGGTCTCTTGAAACGTCAACTCAATTGGAAAAACCGAGATTTATTATATTAGGTTTTCAAAAAAAAAAAGAAAAAATAATACGACGCGAAATATAAGTTATTTTGATCATTGTAATATATCTGCTGTAAAATTATTTTTAAACTCTCAATGTTACACAGATAACAATCGTGCGACTCACGTTACTCGCACGGCGTGCGTGGCACGCGGTGCGTGCAGAGTGCGGTTCGTATGCGTTGCATTTGTGCGGGGCAGATACGTGTGAAGCATATGCGTCGCACAATGTGAGAGGCATATGCCTCGCATTTTATGATGGACATAAAATATGTTTTTTGTGTTTTTGCTTAATTTTAATAATTATTTTTTTTAATTTTTAATTTTTAATTTTTTAATTATTATAATAATAATTTTCTAAGTCTACATTGAAGACTCAATTTTGTCTCTGTTTAGTTTCAGAATGTAAAATTATTAATGACAATTAATAGTTATAATTATTCACTATTTTGCTTCCTCATAGAGGAAGCTTTGTGGTGGTGACAAAATCCAGTTTCCTAAAAAAGGTTTTTTTCAACATATTTTAATGTCAATATATCTAACATGATGTCCTGAAAAATTGTCCAAATGTGTGTGTGTGTGTGTCTGTGTGTGTGGATGTGTGTGTGTGTGGATGTATGTCGCGATCCAGCAATTTCTTGAAAACGCGTAGAGATAAATTGATTAAATTTTGCATAGTTATTTCATTATACACCGAGTTGAATTTCTTACAATGGTTTAACAAAATATTTAATTTTACAAGTTTTATGTACTTTTATAATTTTCATAAAATTCATTTTTTCACTATAACTTCTCAAATAATCAAAATTCAAAGATGATGTAAGGAAAACGTAGATTTCTTGTGTCGAAACGAATCGATTGACCTATATTATTATTACATTTCATTAAAAAATAACAAAGTTATGGTTAATTGTTTTTTCAAAAATTAATTTTTCGACTATAACTTTTCAAATAATCAAAATTTTGACTTGACGTAAGGAAAATAAATGTTCCTTGCATCGAGACGAATCGATTGGTCCATAATATTATTTCATTTCATTGAAAAATAACAAAGTTATGGTTCTATTTAATCTTAAAAAATTAGTTTTTCAACTATAACTTCTATATTATTCAAAATTCGAAGCTGACGTAAGGAAAATAAAGATTCCTTGTGTCGACACGAATCGATTGACCCATATGATTAATGCATTTCACTAAACAATAAGGATGTTATGGTTAATTGTATTTTCAAAAATTAATTTTTCGACTATAACTTCTGTAATATTCAAAATTCGAAGTTGACGTAAGGAAAATAAATGTTTCTTGCGTCGAGACGAATCAATTGGTCTATAATATTATTTCACTTCATTTAAAAATAACAAAGTTATTGTTCTACTTAATTTTGAAAAATTTGTTTTTCAACTATAAGTTCTCTAATATTCAAAATTCGAAGCTGACGTAAGGAAACTAAACGTTCCTCTTGTCCAGACGAATCGATTGACCTATAAGATTAATGCATTTCATCGAAAAATAAGAAAGTTGTGTTTTATTGTAATTTTCGAAAATGAATTTTTCGAATATAACTTCACAAATAATCCAAATTTAATGTTGATGTAAAGAATACTTAATGCTTCCTCTATGAGAAAGCAAATCATATTTGCTTACAGGAAGCAAAGTGATCACTGAATGAGCACAAAAGTTGATACAACTTCACAGCTAGTTTAAATATTTAGTAATCACATAGAGATTGATCACCTACATTCTAATAAATTATAATTTGGACAATAAAAATAGTTTGAATAATAATTGTATAATTTTCATTAAAATATTACTATAAATTTAATATTTCTGATTAAAAAAAAGGTTTTAGGTTTTGTAAAAGAGAAAATTAACTAGCTGTGAAGTTGTATCAACTTTTGTGCTCATTCAATGAGCACATTGCTTCCTGTAAGCAAATATGATTTGCTTCCTCATAGAGGAAGCATTAAGTATTCTTTACATCAACATTAAATTTGGATTATTTGAGAAGTTATATTCGAAAAATTCATTTTCGAAAATTACAATAAAACACAACTTTCTTATTTTTCGATTAAATGCATTAATCTTATAGGTCAATCGATTCGTCTGGACAAGAGGAACGTTTATTTTCCTTACGTCAGCTTCTAATTTGAATATTAGAGAAGTTATAGTTGAAAAACAAATTTTTCAAAATTAAATAGAACAATAACTTTGTTATTTTTAAATTAAATGAAATAATATTAGGTGCACAACTTTGCTTCCGCCGATTTTTTCGAAAATTTGAGGTTTTATTCTGAAAAAGTGATTACCTGTTTATGATTCAAAGTACTGTCCGTTACTAGCCACTACTTTTTGCCATCTTTCGGGCAATTGTCGGATACCATCTCGAAAAAACTTTGCGTCTTTTGAGGCGATCCACGAATCGATCCATTCTTTAACTTCTTCATAAGAGTGGAAATGCTGCTCAGCTAAGCCATGTGCCATCGATCGGAACAAATGGTAGTCGGAAGGAGCAATATCTGGAGAGTATGGCGGGTGGGATAAGACTTCCCATTTTAGGGTTTCCAAGTATGTCTTGATGGGTTTTGCGACATGTGGCCGAGCATTGTCATGTTGCAGGATAACTTTATCGTGTCTCTCTTGATACTGTGGCCGTTTCTCCTTCAATGCTCGACTCAAACGCATCAATTGCGTTCGATACCTATCCCCTGTGATAGTTTCACTCGGTTTTAACAGCTCATAATACACCACACCGAGCTGGTCCCACCAAATGCAGAGCATAACCTTGGCACCGTGAATATTCGGTCTGGGCGTAGATGTGGAGGCATGTCCGGGCATTTCCCATGATTTTCTGCGTTTTGGATTATCGTAGTGGACCCATTTTTCGTCGCCGGTTACAATTCGATGTAAAAAACCCTTCCGATTGTGTCTTTGAAGCAGCTGTTCACAAGCAAAGAAACGGCGTTCAACGTCTCTTGGCTTCAATTCATAAGGAACCCAATTTCCTTGCTTCTGAATCATTCCCATGGCTTTGAGGCGTTTCGAAATTGCTTGTTGAGTGACTCCCAATGATTCTGCTAATTCTTCTTGCGTTTGGCACGAGTCTCCAGCAAGTAATGCCTCCAGTTCGGAATCTTCGAAAATTTTTTCTCTTCCGCCGCCATACCGGTCCTCGACATCAAAATCATCGCTTTTAAAGCGTTGAAACCACTCACGACAAGTTCTTTCACTAAGAGCAACGTCACCGTAAGCACTTGAGAGCATTCGATGAGCCTCAGCCGCAGTTTTCTTCAAATGAAAGCAGAAAATCAACACTTCCCGCAAATGACGAGAATTAGGCTCGAAAACTGACATCTTCGATCGAGAATACACTTCTGATGCAAACACAAATTCACTAATGTGGTGGTATCGTTATGCTGACAGATGTCCAAGCTTACTGTATGAAATTTTTGACCTGCCTATTTCAACCGACACTTACCGTTGCAGCCATCTATCGAAAAACGGCGGAAGCAAAGTTGTACACCTAATATTATACACTAATTGATTCGTCTCGACGCAAGAAACATTTATTTTCCTTACGTCAACTTCGAATTTTGAATATTACAGAAGTTATAGTCGAAAAATTAATATTTGAAAATACAATTAACCATAACATCCTTATTTTTTAGTGAAATGCATTAATCATATAGGTCAATCGATTCGTTTCGACACAAGGAATCTTTATGTTCCTTACATTAGCTTTCCATTTTGAATATATGAGAAGTTATAGTGAAAAAATGAATTTTAAGAAAACTATAAAAGTACATAAAACTTGTAAAATTAAATATTTTGTTAAACCATTGTAAGAAATACAACTAGGTATATAATGAAATAACTATGCAAAATTTCATCAATTTATCTCTACGCGTTTTCAAGAAATTGCTGGATCGTGACTTACACACACACACACACACACACACACACACATATCCGACAATTTTTCAGGACATCATGTTAGATATATTGACATAAAATATGTTGAAAAAAACCTTTTTTAGGAAACTGGATTTTGTCACCACCACAAAGCTTCCTCTACGAGGAAGCAAAAATATGAAAAATTTTATATACGTATTTTATTCATTGTTAATGCAAAAGCTTTTTTTAATGAAATTATCTTGAGATATTTTAATATTTGTGTATGGTTGAGTGTACCGTGGAAAAAATGTATTACCATCATCTTGAGAGCTTAGGGTAATGGTTAGGTAGCTGGAGTCGCGTCCCGTAGGTCATGTGTTCAATTCCCCCGCGTTGCGTGCGAAATTTGATCTGTTATATATGCGTTAAAATTTACAAATATTGATTATTTATAAGTATATCCAAAATATATGAATGAATAATCCATGGTCTTAATGAATAATCTTTTTTTATAAGATTTATTTTTATTTTTTCAGCGGCTGGCTAGACCTTCTAGCCTATTTTAGTACTCAAAACCTGCAAAAATGGAAAAGTAAAAAATTTCTATACAATTAATTTTTTTTTAATTTTACAAAATAACAATATCATTAAAATATAAAAAATAATATCCTTTTCAATCCAACCGCATTTTGACCACACGCATGCGAATCGCACGCCGTGAACTCGCACGACATGCGAGCGATATGCATCTCAATTGATGACACATATGTCTGCGTACGTGAGACGCATCTCGTGCGTACGATCGTCACGACGTGCGTGCATAATGCGTCGCATATCGCTCGCATTTTGTTATCTGGGATATCCAGATGGTAATATGAATCTTGATATTAATAGGAATCAATTTTCTATATTGTATGACATGTTTGTAAATTTTCAAGCAGCTTATTATGGTAAAGAGCCACAACCTCTTATAACAAAGCAACAATTTCTGGAATATGCTCCATTAATAGTTATAGATTGTTCAAAACAAAATGAATCTTTAAAAAATGGGCCTGTAGATATTCGTATAGAGTTTGAAGCAAAAGAAAACTTTCCTCCGCAAACATCAGAATTTTTCTTAATTTTACACAATCGAATTGTTAATTACAAACCAATAAGTGGCATGGTAAAAAAAATTGGTGTAAAATTATTATTATTATTGTAAGATTATTTTAACTTTAAGATTTAAGCAATACTTTTTCTAATTTTAATTAGTTTACTACAAATTTGTAAAGCCCATCTGAAGCTATGACTTTTTCCCATCTTTCTGGCAATTTGTGGATTCCACTCCAAAAGAAGGCGACCAAGAATGAATCAAGCCAATCTTTGATACCCTGTTCTGAGGTGAACCGTAGTCCGGTGAGGACTTTCTGCATCGACTGGAACAAATGGTAGTCAGAAGGGGCAAGGTCTGGGCTATAAGGCGGGTGGGGTAAAACTTCCCATCCACTATTTTCCAAATAGTTCTTAACCCGAATAGCAACATGGGGCCGAGCGTTGATATGATGGAAAATTATTGCCTCGTGTCTGGTCGCATATTCCGGGCGTTTTTCGGCTATTGCTCTCTGTGTTCGGTAGCGTTCTCCATTGATGGTTTCAACCGGTTTTAGCAGCTCATAATACAGCACACCCTTCTGATCCCATCAAATACAGAGCATTACCTTCGCGCCATGGATATTCGGTTTTGGTGTTGATGTTGATGGTTGGCCGGGTTTCACATATGATTTTTTGCGCTTGGGGTTGTCGTAATGGATCCATTTTTCATCACCAGTAACAATCCTATGCAAAAAGGACTTCGTTTTGTGGCGTTCGAGCAGCATTTCGGACATGCAAAACCGCCTTTCAACGTCTCTTGGCTTGAGTTCATGTAGAACCCAATTTCCTTGCTTTTGAATATATCCGGCTGCTTTTAAACGTTTTGAAATGGCTGCTTGAGTGACTCCCAAAGATTCTGCGAGCTCTTCTTGTGTTTGGCAACAATCTTCATCGAGTATAATGCTTCCAGTTCTTCATGTTCAAACTTTTTTGGCTGCCCAGTCCGTTCTTCGTCTTCCATGCCAAAATCACCACTTTTAAATCGTGCAAATCACTTTTGACACATTCACTTAGCTAAAGCATGTTCACCATAAATTTCTACCAAAATACGATGACTTTCGGCAGCAGTTTTCTTCATATTAAACTAATGAAGAAGAACTCCCCGGAAAAACACTTTTCCAGGCACAAAGTTCGACATATTTGAGTGAAAAAAATTATTGTTGTTTACGCTTCAAATGAATGACATATACTGAAACAGACGCACAATTATAGTAGCTTTCCAACGCATGTTAGGAATATTGGAACGATGGATTAATAATCATGTTACACCATCTCTTAGCAAACCGCACGAATTAAGTTATAGACCCAATATAAGCGACATACTCAAGAATGTTAACCAAGGTCAGTAAACGTAATCATTCATCTGAGGAATTATAAACAAAGAAGCTTCGATTTCTTTTCTCCAATAGAGCTTAAACTCTTTAAGAACTATTATTATTATGAATTCATTCAAAGCTAAAACTAAGCTGAAAGAGGGAACTTAAAATTTAATAGGTATTCAAGAAATAGAATTTTATATTTTTATAAGTTCTATATATTTTGTCTTTTTCTAAATATTTTACATTTATTTTAAAAATAAGCATACACGCTTCCAGACTTCATTCATCCATTTACAAATAAAACTATATTTTACAATTATTATCATACGTTTTAGAATAACTATACATCAATTTCATCTATTTCCATGGGTTTATTCGCTCTATTTTTATATCCCCATGGAAGAGTGTCTGTTGAACCACGAATCAACACTTGCGTATCATTATGCCAGTTAAGAGAAATTTTATCATGAGTAATCGAGTTCACCTCATGTTTACGGCTTCTAATCATATGCTGAGGTCGGACAAGATTTTAACAAGAATTTAGAGACTGCATATAATCATCAAATCTTATTGTTCGTAGCGTAGAATCTTTTACCCCTTTAGCTTTCTTTTTTTCATTTTCTTCACCCAAAACTTTATAGGCATATAATTTTGATCTTAAACCTATAAATTCAGTCATAATTTTTCCATTACATTCATCCTTCATTAAGCCTAATATTTTCTTATTTACTAGTGGTATTCCATAAATATTATTTGGTGAATAGTCTGAAGTGTCAAATTTCTGTAAATTTCTTTTAATATAATTGTAAATATTAGGAACAGTGATTTGATATATTAGACTATCTGTGTCTGTATACAATAACTTTCCATTACTACCAAAAGTTTTTTGAATATAATTATAGTGAAAATCATAAATAATTATTTTAGAAATATCAAGAACTGTGAATCCTGCATATAATTGTTTATTGAAATTTATTTTAATTTTATTCATTTTAACGATTACCATATCTTCACCAAATACGATAGAGCTATGAAAATTGGGACTTGCAATCAGAGCTTTTGCACCATATCTCCCCTCTATGACGTCATGAAATCACACTTTCCAGAAGAATTTTTTCTCATACCTGAGGGCGGATGTTACGTCATCACAATTTTGACTACATTGATTTATTTTAATCATTAATCTAGAAGCTTCGAAACTGTTATTAAAAACATATTGTGACGTGGCTTTTTAATTAATAAAATTAGGTCTTTAAGCCACGTACAAGAAAAATAAAAATAAAAAAAATACAGGAATAAATAATAATAATATGAGGTAATTCTTGGGCGCCAGTCCTTTCGTGGGACAATTAAAAAAAAGACATATGTTAGTTACGCCTAGATTTTAAGTTAACATAATAAAACAAAAATAAGGTAATCAAGAAATAAATAACAACCAAAACCAAACATGTAGCCTCACTGATTGTTGGGTCCTGTCTTGGGACAGATGTTAATAACAATTCAGGTATCTGGGCTATAACTAACATAACCAACTAGATAATAATAAATTTAAGGCAAAGAACGGGAGATAAATTATAAAAATTAAGGCTAGACAACGATAGACAGGGGTGGGACGTTAACTAACAAAACTCTTTTTAAAATAAATAAAATTATAATTTATTAAAATAAATATAACAATTTAAATTAACAAAACAGGGTGAAATCGATAAAATAATAACAAAAAAAATAAGATAAAATAACCAGCAATCACAAGTAACAAAATAAAATTAACAAAATAATAAAATAAAATGTTAACAAGATTAATAACGAAAAATAACGACATTCTAGAAAATAGGGAGGATCTTCAAAACATAATTGGGGCGTAAATTAAATAGAAAAATATAATTAAAGAAATAGGGATCATTAAAATGGGGAATTCACATTATATGGGAGAAATTAAATTAATATATAATAAACATGGTTTATGGGGTTTAGAGTCGTTAATTGGGGATCATCAAAGTTATTACATAAGGGACATTTCGTGTTTTACATAATTTCGGGGGTTTAATATAATATATAATTTCGAGGGTTAGGATCATTATAGGGGACATTCCATGGCTTCGGCACTCCAGATTTAAAATAATAGTTTATAGGGAAGACATACTCATTAGACAATAGGGCCAACAATAAATCAGACAATAAATCAAATAATAAATTAAATAATATCGATTCAGCCAAGGAATTAAAAACAATTAAAATAATTATGATGTAATAACTGGGCTGGATCGTAATAGATAAAAAACTCAGACCTTTAAGCAGAAATACAGCAATTCAGAACACAGATATTAACTTCAGCTCACTGGTACAAAATTATAATACGGCCGACACTTTCAATTAACAAAATTAGAATGATCAAGTGAAGAGAAACGAGTGTCAGCATAAGCGTCGCTTAACGGGAGAATTAATCAAAAGGGGGGAAATCTGACTGCGTGTGAACCGTAAATTCGTATCTAATAAGGATAAGAAGTAGAGATCGCCCTTGAAGAACGTTGCCCATTGGTCTGCCCTGTTGTGTTTCTTTCCTTCCAAAAGTCTTCTTTCCTCGCATAGCCAAGTCGTTTTCGAAGAGGAGAAATTCTCTCCTCTCTGTACTCAAGAGAGGGGATCAATCGTGGCATACGAAACAAGACCTGGACGAGGGTGGCTGAAGCGCTGAATCCTGATTGGAGAACGGAATCCTTGCTACAAACCGCAGATGTAGAGTAGACTCCGAATTGCTCCAACATAAAACAAAAAAGACACACACGGCCAGAAATGCTCTTTTTCTATTTTCAGAGCCTAAATAAATTTATGATAGATAAACCTACCGACCTATTAACGATAGGGGTAGTAATTTTGGTCCTTCCTTACTGGAACAAGCCTAAGGTCTTGGAAGATCAACCAAAAGAAACAACGAGATACTTGGAAACAGAGGAAACCAGAAGGGAAGTCGATTGGAGGTCACCAGACAGAAGAAACCTCGCCAGAATGGAGGTGACGACAGATCCTAATCAACGACACAATGGAGTTGGATCCTACGAATCTCTACCCTTAATCCTTATAGATTAAGAGGCTCGAAGTAGTTTACATATAAAGGGGATATAAAAAAATACGTATAAATAAAATTATCCTTAAGTCTAAGAAATAACAAGAGACGAGAAGTGCCGAATTTATTAAATGTGTCGGTTTTTAGTAGAAAATATTTATTGGGAGGATATATTTCCATTTTGTGATTTGTAGAAAATCTACCACATCACAATATTTTCACACGGAGGCACCGACGATCTAAAAGACCAATAATGGATATGACGTCATCATATTTATCATCATAAAAATACCAAATTGTTTCAGCATGGACATCAACCATTTCTTAAATTTTTATTTGATCTCTTACATCCGCCAAATCAGATTCCTTTTCCGGTTCCCACGACTTGAAAGTCTAATAACCGATACATATATTATATGATATCTTCTGTAGAATAAACAAATTCCTTCTTCATGCATTGTTATTAAAAACATATAAAGTTCACACGGAGGCACCGACGGTCTAAAAAACTGATAAGCATTCCAATTACACCGGATATGTCACTCGCACATTTATAATAACAAATGTTCTAATTTAAAGAATCCCAAGTTCAAATTTCGTCATATTTAAATCAAACTATAGAAGAATTGCGTCATCATTGATTTAAACAATCTCAAGGTCATGTTTAAACACGAAAATTTTTTAGCACGGACACGAACCCTTTTACTGCGGATAGGAACCATCGATCATTCTCGAGTCGTGGTAAGTTTCGGTAACAGGAATCTGTAATTAGAAGTCTCCTTACTTATCTACTGATTCGGAATTGGGTTTTTGGAGGAAAAAACGGCAAGTTAATAGGTCTTTGGTAGCACATAGAGGATAAAAGCGACGTAGAACCATGAGAGACCCGCGAGATTAATAAATGCACCTAAAATTGCGAAGCGTATTAACAGCTAGAGTTGATTAAGGGTACCCGTCAGTCTGAGAGGTCGAAAAAAGAGCGATTTTTTACAAATTTTTTTTAAAGACATGTTTATTTATCATGTTGCATGTATTCGTCCATTCGATTACTACATATTTGAACCTCTTTCAATAAATTTTTTAATTAAAAATAGTGTAAAATAAAGAAGTTACGTCCAATCTCTGCGAGGTCCAAAAAACAGGGCATATTCGGTGGCCATAACTGGTCAAATCTGAGTCATGTGAAATCAAAAAATCCAACGGCATTTTTTAGTAAACATGTGTAGGGAGGCAATGAACGAAGGTTTTTTTTTTTTTTTTCAAAATGGCGAACTTTTGAACATAAAAATTCATTTTTTACAGATGTAACGATCTGATTTTTTACTGAAATCTTATAGTACGATTATCTTAGCGGATGCTTCAGCCTTAGCCAGGGTCGGGTTTTAAAGATAATCAAAAAGCAGATCAATCAATTTACAAAATTAATTAATAATCATAGGCGCTCCTATTGATTGTAGAAATCATACACCGTTGAACGTTAGAGAGAGAGAGAGAGAGGGGGGGGATAGGGGGAGGATAAGTTTAGAAATGTCAACTACAGGTGCTCCTATTAAGTGACATTTCTTCGACTTAGAATTGTCTGCGACAGGTGCTCCTGAGCGTTAGCAATTCTTCTCGAAGAAGAGTATTTCGAACTCGGCAAGGATAGGTGCGCCTATGCCTTGCGATTTCGCCGATGCTTTGGCTACCACTGTTCCTCCAGTGGCGTAACTATATGGTAGCGAAACCCCGCATTGCGGGGAGGCCTCCACCTCTGAGGGGCCTCCGAGGGGCCTTGTCTATTAATAAACTTTGGTTTATTACGAAGCAATTTATAAATCGATCTTTTCATAAAATAGAACACATAATCTGCCGAATTCTCTGATGGTCCAAACCTGTGAGTCACTGTAGATCCCTTATGTATATATTTTTCTATACTTTAGCTATATTTTCACACACTACGGTGTACGTCCGGTTGCATCTTCTAAAAACGTGTATCAACTATCGACTACCATCGATCAACCGCATCGACCCATCTATGTATATGTCGATGATATCAACACCAGTTTACAGTGTCGGAAAAAATCGGGTGAATCTTCAAAAAAGAAACGTTTATTCTTACTAAAGCTGGCCAAGGAATTGGGACATTTACCATAGATAAGTTTCAAAGTGACTTGGTTAACTTTAGAGTTTGATGTGACATTTTGCGACTGTGTATTAAAATGATTAAAATTTGGATTTTTGTTAAAAGTATGTCTTCAAAAAGAAAATTTAAGAGCGGTGCTTCGAAACGGAAAAAGCAAAAAGAATTTGAGGAGCTACAGAAAAAAATGCTAAAAATGGATAATTTTATTACCAAAATTCTACCATCTCAAACAGCAACTAATGTTAATTTTAGTATTGAAGGAAATACAGAAATACTGAAAATGCACGAACTTGGTTCTGAAACACAATCTGAGCTAGGTAGAATTTTTTAATTTTAATTTAATTTTTAAACATTTTAAAATTTTAAACATTTTAATATAGTATGTTTTGCATGTTATATTTTTGTATGTTTAAAAGGAAGAAATGCAACTTTCTGCTGAAAAAGCAGCATCTATCGAGACCGAAACACTGCATAATAATATTCCCCCTGAAAAAAGTACTGTGCAGGTATATACACACATATTTTTAAGTTAACAAAAAATTATAATAAATTATATCATTTTCGTTTTAAAATATGTTCTTTAATTATCATATTTCATTGGATTTTTTTATTGGATTTTTTATGTATTTTTTATTAAATAATGCATTATATTTTTAATGCATGAAATATATTTTGATACGATTAGATGATAGAGAAAATCATGCATTGAAGAAGAGGTCCCTGCAATTAATTCAATCGAAAATAATATGAGTGGAGTTAATTGTATTGATGATATTGCGAAAAGTCTTTTGATAAAGAAGTATCCAACTGATAAAGGTCATTTTAAGGAGATAGATCTTACAGATCATATTAAGAAATTTATAATAACACATGGGTCATGTAAACCAGAAGGACCATTTGTAAGGGATCCTAGTCAAGATAATAGACACTTCTCCGCATCATATTACTCAATCACAAACAATTGTGGACAAACCATTAAAAGACTTTGGTTATGCTATTCACCAATTCTAGATGTTGCTTATTGCGAACCATGTTGGTTATTTTCAACATCCGCACACAACGACCAGTAGCGAATAGGAATTCGAAATTGGAAGGGCTTGTCAAAAAAAGTGAACGACGTGTTTTTATTTTTATATTACAGAATTTCCACTATAATCGTCAGTAAGTGATAGAAAATTTATGCCCATAAGCCTCGTGATATGTACAACTTTACATTTCTTAACCTTAGAAAGAAAGTTTATATTTCGTTTTATGCTTTTTTCCCTATGGAAGACCATTTAGAACGCATTTTTTCCGTTTTCCCATAAGAGACAATATTAAATTAAAATCGTGATATTTCAATAGATACGTAGGCTCGCGACTTGAAACTTCGCGAGAGTATTTATTATGCCTTATATTTTCGATTTTTTATGGAAAGGAGAACTTTTTACATTACCTTTATTACGGACGTACCTCCTTAATAGCGATCAATCGATTCCAACCGTGTCGATCGTTTCTTTCTACAAAAGTAATTATAACGTTTCAAAATATATGTTTCATTTGTATCCATTCACGCGGATAAATATAACTTCATTATGGGTTTCCAAACATTTTGCTTTTCTTTATCATTTCTTTAATTATTTGGTATACATACAACGTAAAATACTTGACAAGGGAAACATGTTGAAGGAGACACTTTAAAAATATCAAAAATATATCTGCGCTTAAACTTTCAATTTTGAACAGTTCTCAGACCTTTTGATAGTCATGGAATTATACATTTACTTGTTTTTGGAATACATATTGTTTGAAGCATTTTCAATTTCCTAGTTAAATGAGTCAAACTTTTACCAGAGGTATAATCAAGGAATCAGTTTTAGGTTTCGGATTGATTTTTTGTTGACATTAGCTTTTTTTTAATTGTTTACCAAAAAATTTTTATATTTCCTTCTTTGTAGAAGAAGATTTGTAGACGTGGCAATTTCTAACATTTTAAAAATATATTATAGTTTAATAAAACGTTTTTATTTTTCACATTTTTTAAATAGTATAATAAAACGGTTTTTATAGTTCATACATGCCAAATATTTTATCGTATTTAATTACCGGGATGTGTAAATATTTCCTCTTTTGTTAACACAAGAACTTAATGCAATCTGCTGTTTGCAATATTTAGATATAAAAGAAAATTAAAATTTGTTTAAAATTTATTTTTAATCGTATTACAAGGGTGGTCTGAAAAGTTTCCGACCTCAACATGAAGATGACAGCATTCGTCAATGAAAGCTAGTGAATGTAGTTGTGCATCTTTTGACAGTTACTCACTAAAGTTTCAGTCACTTTGGGCGCGCAGTTTTTAGTTGAAAGTCGTTTGAGTAAGTCGATGTGAGTGTTTTTGTGAAAGTGGAAAAAAATGAGGATCGAGCTGTCATTAAATATTTGTTTTTGAAAGGCAATACGCCTACGCAAATCAAAATTGAGTTGGACACTGTGTATGGGGACAATGCTCCATCATTTACCACAGTGAAATTTTGGGCAGCTGAATTTAAACCTGGCCGTAAGAGTTTGGGAGACGATGAACGTTCGGGACGTCCAAAAACTGCAACTACTGACGATAACATCGTTAAGGATCACCAAATGGTGCTAGACGACCGCCGAATTAAGATGAGAGAGATAGCAGAGGTAAAGAAAATGTCCAAAGAACGTGTTTGTCACATATTAAATCAAGATTTAGGCATGAGAAAGCTATCCGCGCGCTGGGTGCCGCGTTTGCTCATGTTAGACCAAAAACGTGTTCGAATGAACATTTCCAACGCTCTATTGGTGCAGTTAAGGCGCAATAAATCCGAGTTTTAGCGCCGATTAATTACTGTAGATGAAACTTGGATACACCATTATACGCCCGAAACAAAAATACAGTTAAAACAGTGAACTGCAAAGGGGGAACCGGCTCCAAAAAGAGCAAAAACTGTTTTTTCGGCTGGGAAAGTGATGGCGATTGTTTTTTGGGATAGTCATGGAGTTATCTTAATAGATTATCTTCAAAAAGGAAAAACGATTACAGGTTTATACTACGCATCATTACTTGACAAGCTGAAGGCAGAAATTGCAAATAAACGGCCACATTTGCAGAAAAAGCAAATCCTGTTTCACCAAGACAACGCGCCGTCTCACAGCTCAGCGGTCGCCATGGCGAAAATCCATGAATTACGGTTTGAACTGCTTGACCATCCGCCATACTCACCAGATCTAGCCCCAAGCGACTTCTTTTTGTTCCCTCATCTAAAAACTGTCCTCGGAGGACAGAGGTTTTCTTCAAATGAGGAGGAAATCACCTTCGTGAACAATTATTTTGCAGAGAAAAACGCCGAGTACTATTTGGATGGGTTAGAGAGATGGGAGCATCGCTGGGAGAAGTATGTAGAATTACAAGGAGACTATGTAGAAAAATAAAAAAAAAATTAAGAAAAAATGTCTCGTATCATTGTTAGGTCGGAAACTTTTCAGACCACCCTCGTACATCCTATTAGAAAATAAATTTTGTACTTGTGCATCTTTCGATAAAATACGACCTAATAGATACCTAATAGAGCCACTTTAAAGGCTGCACTGTGGAATTTAATCCAACTAATTTCATTCCGTTTATCCACGAACAATTCTTATAGAGCCTATTAGGGAAGCACCTTTGTACTTTTTAACATTTATAATAAACGGTTCTTCATTGGTACCGATTAGAACCTATTAGACAAATTTAGCAAATAGAATATTGGTTTTCGAAAGCACTTAAGTGCCTAATAGAACCACATAAAAAGATTTTTTAAATTATGATTTTCATTCCAACAGTAGATTAAATATCGAATAAAACCGGATACAAACCAAACTGAAATAAAAAAACTCTTAATCACCATTTAGAACCATATAGAGTTGCAAATGGATCCTAAGTACTATTTAAACAGTTTCTATTAATTTCTTAACCGTCATTTTTACTAGGGTTCCTTTTAACTTAATGTTCCTGCCCAAGGATTCAAGGACTGTTTTAAATACTCCTACTATTGTTGCAAATAACAGAGTCCGATAAATTGCAGGAGATGAATATCTTCATATAGGTTTCAAAAAAACACTTTTAAAGAAATTAGAAAGCCTTCCTGAGAATGCGTTGCCCGAAAATATAATAATTGACCTAAGCACAGATGGTGCTAAAGTGGATAAGGGTTTGCATCAATTTTGGTCTCATCAATATCGTATATTTAACATTTTTGATAAAAGGCCTATAATAGTAGAAATATTTCAAGGTAAGGATAAACCGTCAATTTTTTTCGAATATTATGAAGAATTTCTCGAAGAAATTATGGATGTACTTGCAGAAGGTGGAATTGAGATAATAAATCGAAAAATTCCTTTAAGTTTACGATGCTTCATTGCTAATGCTCCTGCAAGAGCGTTTGTTTTAAACCATTTCGGGCATACATAAGTTCCTTTTGAAATTATGCATTCTATTTGGCTCGAAGTCTGTAAGAAGAAAATACAAGCACATGGAGAAGGGAAATTTGAATTTCGAAGATTAAATGGAAGGAAGTTACAAATTTTGAATTCCAGAATGTTAATGCTTGAAACTTACTGTCCATCAGAATTCAATCGCCGCCCAAGGGAATTTAGCCTCTATAAGCATTTTAAATCAACCGAATTTAGACAATTTTTACTGTACACTGCACCGGCTATTGTAAAAAACATTTTTCATGAAGACCATTATCGACAATTGATGATTTTTCATAGTGTCATAAGAATTCTTATTTCGGAAGAAATTCAAAGAGATATGTATCCCTTTTGTCAAGAGGCGATGGAAACTTTTGTGATTCTACGCGAACAACTTTATGGATAGAAATTCGTTTCGTACAATGTTCACGCACTGTTGCATATAGTGGCCGATGTCGAAGTTTTGGGTCCTGTTGAAACTTTCAGTGCACTTATTAGGAGTACAACTTTGCTTCCGCGGTTTTTCGATAGATGGCTGCAGCGGTAAGTGTCAGTTGAAATAGGCAGGTAAAACATTTCACACAGTAAGCTTGGACATCTGTCAACATAACGACAGCACCAC
>CAJFCO010017492.1:8101-31895 GCA_904066015.1 Synergus gifuensis | reverse complement strand
ATTTACGATTCAAACACATACTGTACATTATTCAATTTATAAGTAATAATCATTCTCGATCGTCTGAATTATTTGACATATTGTTTCTTTTTTTTTTTATAAAATAATCAATAAAGAGAATTTTCCGCGTTTAAAAATCCGTTAAATGTTACCTCCTTTTTGATGTTGTTCATAGGGGGTGGTTTTTGGCGGTGATACAGAGAGTTGCCACCCCCACGATAGAGAAGCATATTAGTAGCTATAATTTTTCGCGTTTCAAAATCTGGATTAATACGCCTCCTTTTTGGTTTTCAAGTCGATTTTCTGATTTTTTTAGTGTGTTTTCTATAGATGGTGGTTTTTAGGGGTGAGACTGATAGTTCTCACCCTCTCTATTATATTGAGGATCAATAAAGAGAATTTTCCACGTTTGAAAATCCGTTAAATGATACCTTCTTTTTGATGTTGTTCATAGGGGGTGGTTTTTAGGGGTGACCCCGAAAGTTCTCACTCCGACCATAAAGAAGCATATTAGTAGCGATAATTTTTCGCGTTTCAAAATCTATGTTAATACGCCTCCTTTTTGGTTTTCAAGTTGATTTTCTGATTTTTTTAGTGTGTTTTCCATAGGGGGTGAGTTTTAGGGATGAGACCGATAGTTCTCACCCTCTCTATTATATTGGGGATCAATAAAGAGAATTTTCCCCGTTTAAGAATCCGTTAAATGTCACCTCCTTTTTTATGTTGTTCATAGGGGGTGATTTTTAAGGGTGATACAGAGAGTTCTCACCCCCACAATAGAAAAGCATATTAGTAGCTATAATTTTTCGCGTTTCAAAATCTGGGTTGACACGCCTCCTTTTTGTTTTTCAAGTCGATTTTCTGATTTTTAAGTGTGTTTTCCATAGGGGGTGGGTTTTGTGGGTGAGACCGTGAGTTCTCACCAGCTCTATTATATTGGGGATCAATAAAGAGAATTTTCCACGTTTAAAAATTCGCTAAATATTACCTCCTTTTTAATGTTGTTCATAGGGGGTAGTTTTTAGGGGTGACCCCGAAAGTTCTCACCTCCAACATAGAGAAGCATATTAGTAGCGATAATTTTTCACGTTTCGAAATCTGGTTTAGTACGCCTCCTTTTTGTTTTCAAGTCGATTTTGTGATGTACGGAAAGTCGTTTAACAATAGGGATTGTTTTTCACCCTTGTATTTAAAAAGTTCGGGATTTTTGTTCATATATCGTATTTTTAGGTCACCGCAAACTATTTCCATTGAAAAAAAAAAATAAATAAAGAAAGCATTTTTTTCATCGTTCATTTGAACGTTCAGAACTATTCAGTCATAAGAATTGTAAGATCACATTTTGAAAATTCAAAAAAAATGAACGAAAACTTATGTTTGAAGCCAAACAACGCACGATATGAAAAAAAGTCAAGAGGTGAAAAATGTTTCTCTTTGAAAGCCCTATAGTAGGATTGGCATAACAAATTTTTGAATTTCCCTAAAAAATCGAAAATTCAAATTTTAAGCCAAATAACGCGAGATGTAGAGGAAATGATAAAGAACATAGTTATTGGTCTTAAAAAAATCTACAAGTTCTCTTTTAGCCATTTTTTCATAGGATCAGTAGTTTTTGTTTTATTCACAGAGCTGCCACACAGTCACTTTATAGTCACTTTTTAAAGAAAAAGTCACTATAAGTCACTTTTTTTAAGAAACAGTCACTTTTTAAAAGGAAAAGGTATGGAAGAAATTCAACTCATCCTGGCAGTTAGAGAATTGGGGTAAGAATCTGAGAAAAAAAGAGATACAATTAATAAAACCCAGAAAACAGTAGAGAAGAGAAAGAATGATATTTTAGAATTTGTCTCAAAAAAGAAAAGAAAATCTCAATAATATAGTTCGTGATTTTTAGGTTTTCTAGTTCCTACCGTAAAGCATTGTGGAAATGTGCAATATAAATGCTGCAGTTTTTTGATAATTTTGTTCAGTTTTCGTAATCTACTTGTAATAAAACGAATTACAATTTGTGTGACTTTCAAAATTTATTCTGGAAATTGTGACCTTGGTATTCACCATCAAATTCAGCACTAGAATTACTAATACTATGTGTTACTATGGATATAACAGACCTCTTTTTGTGCGAAAATCAGTCACTTTTAGTCACTTTTTAGATAAAATTGGTCACTTTTGTCACTTTTTTGAAGTACATTAGTCTGTGGCAACCCTGTTTATTCAAGAAAAATATTGTTAAACAGAGCCGAGCGCGAAGCGCGAAGTTTAAATCAAATATCGAGCGCGAAGCGCGAGTGCCCTGATGAGAATGTGCTTCTTAAGGTCAATAGAACCTTAAGTAAATTATTTTTCTTTTTCATTCAAAGCTGTAATTTAATTTAATTTAAATTTAATTTACTTAAATTTAAAAAAGTAATTTAATAAAAACATATAGGTACAAGGGTCATGTAATGCGCAAGCTTCACGAAGGACACAAGCGCGACGATCGAACCATATTTGACCCCCCGCGCGCCGTAGGCGTGCTCATTTTTCTTTTTGAGTATAGTAGTTCATTCTATTCTCTTTCAAAATTCACTTTTTTTCTGAAAATGTTGAAACTCAATTTTCTCAAAAACAAAAAAAAAAAAAAAATAATAATAATCCACCCATTTTTTTTACTTGATTTTTTTGACTTGGTACTATTATAATGAATGTACCTCATGAGTGTTTATCTCGTTCTCGCGCTTTGAAGAGAACAGAGAAGAAAGAATTTTTTTTTTTTTATGGTACTGGAAAATGAAAATTCACATTTTTTCCAAAAACAAGACGAGATACGAAAAAAGTCGAATAAGCAAATTTGTTCTACTGTTCAAAGAGATTTAAATAAAGTAAATCAACAAGTTAAAAATATTTTATGTAAACTCAAAATATTTTCCCAAAATCAAAAATTGATATTTTACTACATAATATTTAAAATAGTATAATACTGTGAAAAAATAATTCAAAATTTATGGTAATCTAGTCTATATTTTTATTTTCATTATTTACAGTGAGGTGAATAAGAAAAATGGATAGAAGGGAAAGACTCGAAAAAGTCGAGCTTCAAGCTGACGTTTACATGACTTGCATACAACATGCTTTTTCTACGGAAAATTACGAAGTTATGGGAATATTGGTTGGAACAGTAAGTGAAATGAAACTCATTTAATATTTTTTATAACAGTCTATAAACTTTTGAGCTACCTATGTAATTTAGACAAATGATGACTAAATTCCCAATACTTATCTTTTAAAAACCTTCAAATTAAGAGAAGTTTTAATATATAAACATATACAAAATACGAAAAATCCTATTTTTTACAGTATAGTACTAAATTTCTATCTTCATATTTTCAAAGTAATTTTTAAGTTACAGTCTGTTCCACAAGAAAGGGTACCGTAAAAGTCTTTGAAAATTGTATACTAGAAATAAATCATTGTTATAGTTTGAAAAAGAAGAATTTACTGTAAGGTAAATTTTATTCAGGATGCCGCAAAATTTATGTTATTCATAGAGATCTAATTTACTATTTGAAAAAAGGATAAAATAAAATGTTTAAGTAATCTCACTTTAAATATATCTCTATGAAAAGTAGTGAAAACAATTTTATCAAGATGTTTGCATCTTTCGATCAAGCAAATAGTCACACGCTATATGTATTTTCTTTCTTCTTAAAATCAGTTGAAATTGAAAATCCATCCTTTCTTTTAGTGTCAAAAAGGCATTGCAAAAATCTCATCATTAATGATAATGCGTCGATCCGACAAAAAAAAGGACAGAGTAGAAATATCTTCAGATGAACTTTGTCACGCAGCAACGAAAACAGAAAGGATGGCTACAGAATCCGGTTTACCAATTCGAGTTCTAGGATGGTATCATTCACACCCTCATATTACAGTTTGTCCATCACATGTAGGTGTGTGAGAAATTTACAAATTTACATATATCTCATATAATAAGATTTTCTTGGTTTGAAAAGGATTACAAAATATTTCTGATTATTTCGAGGTACATATCTTGAAATTCGTGATCATCACCTGTAAATCGTTCGAATTTAATTAAATTTTTAAAAACTATTTGGAATCCCATGAAATCTTGAAAACCTCTTAATTTCTGTTCAAATCCCTGAACATTATACCTAATAAATCTCCTAAAACCTTTTGGAACTGTTTATAATCTCAGAAATACATGAATTTTCTTTTAAATACCTCGTAGTGAAGCCATTATAATTTTCTGGAACCCCAAAAAATTTGTGGCAAATTTTTTAATAATCGTTTAAGTTTCTTGAAATTTTAAACGATTACGAAATCTATGGATATATGTAGTCCACATTATGGATATATTCCCAAAAATACCACAAATTTCATTTTTATTATCCCTTGCAATCTTTTAAAACGCATTAAAATTCTGAATTAAATAAATTGAAATTTTTTTGGAATCCATATAGAAATGTTTGAATATCCTTTAAAACCTTTTGAAAAATCTTGAAACTCCTTTAAATTTAATAAAATATATTCATTTTTTTTCTCGCAATCTCATAAAATTCTTGGAAATATCTTGGAATTTTTTTGAAATCCTTTGGTATCACAAAAAACACCTAAAATTTATTTTTAATCCCTCACAATCGGTTAAAAATTACAGAATTCCCTTATTTTGAAATTCTTCAAAATCCTTTATAATCCTTAGTAACGCCTTAAAATACCGTAAAATGGGTGAAATTATTTCTTTTTAATCCCTTAAAATCGTCAAAAATCTCTTAAATGTGAAAATTGTTAAAGATTAAAATTTTTTAAGCCAAATAATTATTAAGGTTTGAATGTAAAATTATGACAATAATCTTAATGCTCTTTGCAGAAGGGAATTGCTATTAATTTCTCGTTTTTTTGTCCACTAAATCGCATTTCTAATTATAAGATTAAAGTTTTCGAAACTGAACAATTTTAAATTTGAAGTAGTAATTGAAAAGTAAAACGTTAAAATTGGATTACCTAATAAATGATTAAAGTTTGAAATAAGAAACGTAAAAAATTTGAAAAATTGCAATTTTTTGATAAAAAATTTGTTTACAGACGTTAGAACTCAGGCGATGTACCAACAATTGGAGCCGACGTTCGTTGGACTGATTTTCTCAGTATTCTCCGAGGAGAAGGACACGAAGGTGAGCTTAATTAATTTTTCTGCGAATTTGAAATTGAATAATAGATATTCTTTATGTTTAAATTTTAATTCAATGAATTTGCCTTTTCAGGTACAGGAAGTTCAATTAACCTGTTTTCAATCTTTCAATCAGGAAGCAATGGAAATTCCCCTGGAAATTGTTTCCACCCCAAAAATCTCGATGAATTGCCTTCAAGTATGTTTTTAATTCAAAAAAGGAAATTTCATTTCATTTAATCGAAATGAAACTGTAGACGTATAGAAACAAAAACTAATACTTGATTTATTTTCAGGCTATGACTGATTTGCCGAAAATTCTTGTCCAAGAGGAAGAGGAATTGGCAGATGCATCTAAAAATCATCAAGACATACTTGCTTCGATTCACAATAGCGCGGGTGAGAATCTTTTAAAATCATGAAGGCTTTAAATAAACAATTATTATTTATAAAAAGTATTTAAAAAAACCTGACGTTTTGAAAAATACAAATTTAGATGCTTCTCCTTCCTATATTGTTTAGGCAACTCAATAAGAAGGATGTAAAGTTAAAATTTTGATTCTTGAAAAATATGCGGGTTTTGAAATTCTAAGGTCTTAAATTCATCCATACAATTTTTCAGTATGCTAAAGTCTTAAAAATAAAAAATCTCTATTTTTTAAACTTTTAAATGCAAATATATCCTCTGATTAAATCATATTTAATCTCTTCTTGAAGTTTGTTGAAATTTCCATAATTACTTGAAATCACATAAAATTCTTTAAAATTGATTGATATTCCTTAAAATCTTTAATATGCAATGAAATCTAATTAAAACTTTAGAATATTCTAAAAATCTTCAAAATCTCCTGAAAAAAAGAATCACTTAAGATTTCTTAATACTTCTTAAATTCCGCAGAATTCCTTTAAAATCCCTTCAAATTCTCTAAAATCGCTTGTAACGACGTAAAATTTTTTAAAAACGTTCGAAATATTTTTTATTGTGTTGTAAAATTTAAAATTATTAAAACTCTTGTGAAATTTCGTGAAATCTTTTGAATTTGCTCCAATTATTTTGAAATCACTTTACATCCTATAAATTTTTTTGAAATCTTCTTAAATTTCGGGAAAGTGTGTGCACCCTATCAATTAAAATTATTGAAATTCTTAAATTCCTTAATTTTACAACTAGAAATTTCTTGGAAACTTTTCAAATATTAAAAAAATTGTTTGAAACACTTGAAAGTTTTAAAATTATTTTTTGATTAATTAGCTTGATATCTTTGAAATTATTTCAGTAAACGTAGTACCTATTGTCATTAAAAAAGTTGAAAAAAAAAACTTAAACCAAAGAAAAAACGGAAATATCTACTAAAAAAATTTGGCTAATAGCAAAACAAACCTTTGACCTTTCATTCCCAGTTAGTAAAATGTAAATTAAGAATTCATGTTAAATTTAAAGGAATCTGAATGGATTTGAAAGAAGTCAAAATAACTTTTGAAAAGTCAAAGCGAATTCAATAATATTCAAGGTGAATTTAACACTAGGTTTACGAACATTTTTTATATACCTATCTCTATGGCACCCGGCAAATTGACGGGTGAATGAAGATACGCACTTTCTTTGAAAAACCGATTTATATAAGTTATTCAAAATTGCACAATATTTGGCTTGATGTTTAAATAAAGTATCAAGAAATAAAAAGCCCGTCAATTTAATGGGTACCGTAAACCTAGTATTAAAAAAATTGAATGTCCTTTCAATATATAATTCAAAAAGAATAAAGTGAATTGAAAATAATTCAAAACAACTCGGAATTGGCAGAATTTAACACGACTTTAAAAGATGTTTTTTTTTCAATTATCATTTTAAAAGAATTAAAAAAAATTTAAGGATTTTTAAGAAATTTCATATAAATATGCTCCAAATCCTACTTTTCCGAATCTTCATTTTACCGAATAACAATTTACCAAAATTTCTATTTCTCCGAATTACTATTACTATTTACCTTAAGTTTTATAGTTCCAAATTATCACAGTCCATAATATCTAGTTTTTTTGAATTATTAATTATATTTTTATAATAGTGTGATTGTTTTTTTTACAGTTTTGACTAGATCATTGGCACACATTACCGACATCGTAACGAGACCGCTGGTCAAAAATCTCTCGGAAAGAATCCTGTTAAACAAATTACATGCTGATCATCTCAAAAAAAATTTGAAAGAACTTTTGCAAAAATGAAGAAAGTTACCTAATTATAACCTTTGTAAAATAATTTGCCAGAAGTAAAATAACTTTATAGTAGTATTTATTTTTACAGATGATGTTCAAGGCTTTCAGATTTTCACGTAATAATAGTTCATAGTTTTAAAAGTTCTTATGTTCAGTATTTTAAGTATGAAAATGTTAATTCTATAATTCTATAATTAGGATTCATATTATGATTAAAAAATATATATATATTAGTCTATTTCGAAAATAAATAATAATTTCTTTTTGTAGAAAAGATAATTTTTTTATTTTTACCTGTCAATTCAAAGAGCGCTCCCCTCTTACTTTTCTTTGATTACGAAACTATAATTCTATAAATTAAAATTTATAGAATTTTATACTTCTTACTATTACTTCTATTTTTGATTCATACTCTTACAAAAAAAGTTGGGCTGAGCTTATACATTCGGATTTTTTAATCATGAAAAGATACACTATATTCTTTAGAACTTCGAATCAACATGTGTTGATAGTTTGATATAACATTATAGTATAGTTTGCATTATAGCATTTTGATAGTTTGCCCTTGGAAAGTCGTAATTTCAAATTCAGATTTTGGAATTGAACAATTGCAAATTCTATCATTGTACCATTCTTGTAAATATAAATTCTTCAAACTGGAACATTTTGTATCCCGGATCTAACTATCCGGACTTATATGGCTGTATAAAAAGAAATAAACTGAAGTTTCCTTTTGCATAAATGTATTTTTTTTAGTTTCTGGGTTATAAAATGATTAAGCTGGATCGATAAGTATATAAGTACAAACTGTGAATTTTTATGACTTTCGATGTGTAAAATCTCTCATTTAAGGGGTTATTCTACTTTATACGCTGAAGAAAAGAGCTATTTTTGAACATTTTTTTTGAGTATATCATGAACGATATGGAAATAAATATTTTTAGGTATCATAAAACATGTATTAAACTACATAAAAAAATTTTTTTTTATTAACTTTATTCAATGTTTATATTAAAAATAATGGCTGTGCGTAGGATTCTCAAAATCAAAAGGGTAAACGGTACCAGGGATATCTCGGTAACAGCTAGCTGAAAAAAAAAAAACCAAAGTGGGTTAGCTTCAGTATTACTAAAACTAGGTCTGTAACTTCTAATAATCAATATTTATGAAAAAATAACAAAATGGCGGACAAAAATCGAAAAAAAATGCATTTTTTTCAGTGTTTTTTTGTTTAAAAAATTAGTAAAAATGTTATTTTTTAATATATTAGAGGCTACAGACCTAGTTCAATATGTGTAGAATGTGTGGTTTAAATTTTATAAGGATCGGTTGAGTAGTTTTCATAAAATCCTTGGTACCGTTTTAAAAACGTTGTTTTGAGAAAAACGCGTTTAAAGTTTTGTCTTTTTTTTTCCTTTTTTTTTAAGTGAAAAAAATCTTACTTAGAGTTACTCAGCAATGCCTGCACCGTAGGAAACACCTTCTGCGTTTTGCTCACTTCATGCATAACCAGTCGTTACGCATGAAGTTGGCTGAAATGCATGTTTTTTTTAGAATAGGATAAATAGCCGAGAAATACATTTGTTAATTAATTTTGTTAAAACAATTATCAATTGTTATTGATTGATAGTAAAAAGTCATTGCTAAATAATAAGTTGCTCATGCATCACAGAAACGCAATTTTTTTCTCAAAAAATGCCGAAGCTGATAAAAATTTGTTTATATAATTGTTGTTAACAATTAAAATTGTTTATTGTCATGTAAACTCCCTAAAGATTTAAAAATTAGTCATTTACACTTGATTATGTTGAAAAAACCAAGTTTCTACCTCCAAAATAGCCAAACAGTGCATTTGTTAATTAAATTTGTTTAAAAAATCATTTGTACATCTATTTGGCGCTTGTCAGTTTTGAAGAAAAGTGTGAAATGAGTCTGAGACTCGATTTCGGAAAGTTGGATGGAGAATTGTACCAGATGTTGCACATGTGTTGCAGTGCTCGATTCAGTGGTCTTTGGCAAAGACATTCCTCTGGCCATACAATTTTCCGGGATGAGGTAAAGGGCATGTATTACAATGAGTAGGCGTGCTAAAGGTCTGGTTCAATATTTTGCCACCAGGATCGATAGTTTCTTGCCTAAAAATTACTGCTTGAAGACCTTTTTATTTAGTGTGTTTTTCCGTATTTATTTAAAGGCAATACTTCTTTTAAATATAATAATTTATTTATAAAGAATACATTATTGCCTTTCGTTTTTAAAATTTTTGAAATATGTAATACGATTCGAGAAACTTGTCTTCAAAAGTAGGGTAACTTTGAACACTCATATTTTTAATATAAAAATTTTTTTTCCAATTTTTAAAATGTTAGGCATCGAAGCATATCAAATAAGTCATATTTTACAATACACTTTTCGAGAAAAAATCATAGAGCGACATGCTTAAAAACGGCCCTGTACCCAGCCCTCTTTGTCCACAAATATATCTTGGAACAGATTTCTATATTCACAGCAGTTTGTTATTGCGGTAAAGTAACACAAAGTTTTGCAGTCCTTAGCGATGATGATACGAAGCACGATTCTGCTCATCATGCATTATTGGCGACGGATCGAATTCTCGAGATTGAGGGTTCGAATTCCATAACCACGCATAAAATTCGTCTGGACGCTTCAGACCGCTCGAGTTGGCCCCTGTTGCCTTCAAAAATCAATTTTGAAAATTAAGGGCATGTGTTAGTTACCATATGAGCAAGTTTAAATAACCCGGGTTTTTTTCTACAATTTTTACATTTTCAAAAAAATGTTAGTTAACATCCGTCCGTGTTCACGTTCTTGACGGATGTTGACTATAATTTTTTTGAAAATATAAAAATTGTAGAAAAAAACCCGGGTTATCTAAATTTGCTCATATGGTAAGTAACACATGCCCTTAAATTTTTGAAATATATGGCTTTGTAGAAAATTTCATGGCGCATCTTTTATCCTGTTACAAAAAAATTGTATCTCTTACTGAGAAGAGGAGATTTGCAAAAGTTTCGGAAGATTAAGATTAGCGAATGAAAAAGTGTACCAACTGTCTCAGGCATTCAAAAGTATCACGTTTGGAAGTCGGAATTCGAAGAAAATAGAGACAGGTCGTCTTATGTGGCAAGAACAGCTAAACACGTATGATAAAAGTAGAATGAGGTTAAATGTATTTACTGAGCAGAATTGACTTTGAAGCAATATAAAAATGTTCCAAAAATTTAAATAATTAGTGATCTTACGTTATTTTAGAACAAAAAAATTATCCTGACAAGAAAAATGGTCATAACTTCGTAAAACTTGACTTTTTTATAAAATTTTTTAAAAAATAACATATTTTATCGGCGACCAATTCTGTGATTTGAAGTTGCATTGTCTGGTTGATTTTAAATTAATTCGGTCTTTACAATAATGGTTCAATGATACAATTGGCAAAAGTTAAAAAAAGTTCAATTTCAAACTCGGAATTTGAAATTGACCAGTTTTAAATACAGGCTACCAGAATGAAATAGTCATTAGATCAATGTACATTGATAGGGTTACCAGATCACCTCGCCCCTAAATACGGACACCCTATATATATATTATTTTATATATATATATATATATAAATTAATTCAGTAATGTTGATATAAGCATGCTTTAATTACACTAGAACATCACAGCGCGCTTCGCGCGCCTATATAATTACTTCACGTTACGCACTTGTGACGATCCCACGTGACCATCTCTCAACCAATCAGATCACGAATAAACTGCGGACACTCAACAGGTCATCTATTTTTTAAAAAAGGATAGTCTAATAATCAATATAACTAATACATAATTGGTATTTAAAATCAATTTCATTGCACTCCGCTACTAGTCACTTTACGTAATTTTTTTAATTTCTCAATTTATTCATTTTTTAAAATTATTTCATGAAAAATACGGACATTTCGTAAAAAATACGGACTGTACGGACAAGCCTTGAAAATACGGACTTGTCCGTCTAAATACGGACGTCTGGTAACCCTATACATTGCAAGAGATTGGATGGGATTTTTTTACAATATTCATTGTATGGAATAAAAAACTGAATAACCATTCGCTTACTTTTATTCTTCACATACGAACAAATATCGTGTTGTCAAATTCACACTGCTACATATATACACTATAAGAACGTCGTCTTATTTAAATAAGCCTTAGCTGCGTAAAATTTCTCTTCTGTTTTCTCTTTTCATATTCTCCTCATTCTTTAATAATTCTTATATTCTCCTTTCTTTTTATTTTTCGTTCCTTCCTCTTCCTTTGCACTTTCTTAATTTTTTTTTTCAGTAATCGTTTTAAAACACAGATTCTGCTGAACGAGAGAGATGAATAGGATGCGAGGGACTACGAGCAAGTCTTTTCCGCGGTAGTTTCTCCAGCGTTGTCAGTAATTTTGCAAAGTCGGGCCGGTTTTCAGCGTGATAAGACCAGCAGAGCATCAAAATGTCCTAGAAAAAAAAAGTTAAAGTGTCAGGAACTGTACAAAAAATAATCAAACAACTAAATTCATTTAATATAAAAATAAAAATTACGCATATACAAAAGTTTGTAATGAAAAAGGAAAGAAAATAAAGTAGTGATAACCTTCAAATCACCTTTATTTTTTATCCCCTCTTTCTTTATTTTTTTAATTTCAAAGGTTTCAAATTGAAAGGTCATAATAGTATAAGCATATGAAAATTAAATTTTATGGAACTTATGAGTGAGAAAAAAAAATAAAAAACTTTTTCAGCCAAAACCGATTCGATTTTCATGAAAAATATATTTTTTGTGGAGACCAACAAGAAATGTTTTTTTAATTCTAAATAATAAAAAAATTGTTTAAATTTAATATTCAAACATTTTTTTGATTTGCCCAGCGACCAAATTTTTACAAAAATGTTCTCTGATATAATAATATTCTTCAACATATATTTTTCTCAAACTTTTCGAGAAAATTAAAAAGAATTTAATTGGTCTTTATTTATATGTTGGAAAATTTTTTTTGTCCAACACCCGCGATGGAAATGCGACTTCGGAGGCTCGTCTCGAGAGGGAGAAGTTGTCGATTTCTCAACTGATGACGTCACAGTGGTAGAAGTGAGTACTTTTCCCACTAGTGGGAAAAGTAAGTGAGAGAAGTGTGGTTCGCGTGGTTGAAGTGTTGTGGGCAGTCGATGCAGTAGATCCCTACAGTGGTAGGGATCTACTGTATAATGTAATACATGCATATATTAGATATTAAAATATATATTGCAAAATTGTTTGTGTTTACAAATAAAAAATTTGTTGTAACTCAAGATTTTAACTCTTAAAAAGTAAGAGATTCATGATATATGTAATAAAAAATTTGTTTTAACAAGATTCGTTTTTTTTTTAATTCGGGGAAAAGTAAGTGAGACAATTGTGGTTCGCGTGGTTGAAGTTTAACCTCAAAACATTTGCTGATTGCCTCGACATTATTTAACTCAAAATTTGTTTTTTTTTTATATCGGGGGGCTTCGCCCCCTTCACCACCACCAGGGGCTGCGCCCCTGGACCCGCTACCCTCCCCCCAACTCTCTCGATGACCTCCTCAGCCGCATTTCCATCGCAGGTATGTTGGACAAAGTTGTATGTGCACCTCGTGGGAGACGGCGATTCCAACTCGTGTGATTGCCGCGCTCGCTGCGCTCGCGCGGCAAACTTCACACTCGTTGGAATCGCCTACTTCTCCCACTAGTTGCACAATATACTATATTTTCTCTAAAAGTTATCTCATTGGTAATGTTCAACGAAGCCTTCCCTATCGAATTTGAGATTCAGTATCGAGAGTTGTTTACCGTCTATTCACTTATATAAAGGCTTGAGCACAATCATGTACTTAGCCCGTGTACCGTGTCATAAAGATGTTCTGTCCTTTTCTATCGTGGCTAGATAGAAAAGGACAAAACCATCTATAGGACAAGGACATGGGACAAGTACATGATTGTACTCAGGCCTTAAGTGCCTAAACAATTAACTGATGACTCAATTGATTGTTTAGGCATAGAGTGAAAAAAATTTAATTCCAAATCTTCGATATCACTGCTATTATTTCGGATTTCATTCCCAAACGAGTCTACCTTTTCAGATCCAGGATGAAAATTTAATAAATGATTCATATACGCAAATATTTCAATCAAAGGTCAAATAGTAAGAATACTAGGTCGTTCAAGATGCTCTCGGCCTCCAGTATATGGCACCGCGAGTTTTAAAATACCAACCATCACACGATTACACGATACATTTCTGATGGATCTGTGACTTAATAGTGACGCTAGAGTTTTTTGAAATAAAAATTTTTTGCTTAAAGTAAAACAGTTTTGATATTTTCATAAAAATGGAAAAAGAAGAATTTCGGGCATTGATAAAGCATTATTTTTTGCGTGGAAAAAGTGGAAAGGAAACAAAAGAAAAGCTTGATAAATATTATGGTGAATCTGCTCCATCGTATTCAACCGTAAAATATTGGATTGCCGAGTTCAAAAGAGGCCAAATGTGCACAAAAGACGAACACGCCGGGGGAGCACCAAAAACAGCGACAACTTCAGAAAACGTGCAAAAAATCCATGACATGGTGTTGGATGATCCAAAAGTAAAAGTGCGTGAGATAGCTGAGGCCATAGGAATATCAGCTAGGTCAGTACATTCCACTTTACATGATTGTTAGGGTATGAGAAAGCTAACCGCAAGGTGGGTGCCGCGTTTGCTGACAATCGATCAAAAACATGAACGTGTTCGCACTTCCCAGCATTGTTCGGACATCTTTAAACGAAATCCGTCTGATTTTTTGCGTCGAATAGTGACTTGTGATGAAACCTGGATTCATCACTACACACCAGAATCGAAACAATTAGCCAAAGAATGGGTAGGACCTGGCGGAAGTGCACCAAAGCGACCCAAGACTCAACAATCGGCTGGGAAGGTGTTGGCGTCAGTTTTTTGGGATTCGAGGGGCATATTGTTCATCGACTATTTACAAAAAGGAAAAACAATCAACAGTGACTATTACTGTGCATTACTGGACCGATTAAAGGTCGAAATCGCAAAAAATCGGCCCCATTTTTCCAAGAAAAAATGCATCTTTTTGCAAGACAATGCACCCGCTCACAAATCGATGAAAACCATGGCCAAATTACATGAGTTAGGCTTTGAATTGCTTCCTCATCCACCGTATTCTCCAGATTTAGCCCCCAGCTACTATTATCTCTTTCCAAACTTAAAGAGATGGCTCCAGTGACAGAGATTTGCGACGAATGAAGAAGCCGAATGGAAAACTGAGGGCTATTTTGAAAACCTTGAGCAATCTTATTATTCAAAAGGCATCGCAATGTTAGAAAATCGTTGGACTAGGTGTATCGAGCTCAAAGGGGACTATGTTGAAGAATAAATAGTAAGTTAGACAAAAATCGTTTGTTTTCTTTGTTAGGCCGGGAGCAACTTGAACGACCTAGTAAGTTAGTATGCAATTATGGAAAGAATCTCTATGCTGCCAAGTGGATGATTCTATACAGTGTATAAAGCGTGCACGGACTTCATAATACGATTCATACGCGAGCCTTATGAGTAGGGGCCAAGCGACCAAACAGTTTTGTTTGAAATAGCAAAAAAAGAAACAAACGCGTGTCACAAGCTTTGAAGGGCTTGGCCTTCAAACAACCTAAAACACATTCTATCAAACTTGGAAACCGAATATAATTAGAAATTACATACATGTATAATCTTAAACTTAATATTATTATAAAGCTGAAACAGAAAAATCGGGTTAGAAGAAAACGAAGCGCTGGCGGGAATCAAACTGGATACAATATTAAGACATCTTCAGTACTACTTTCTTCAATAAAACATATAAAACTTTTACATTTAATGGCACTTAATGCCGTTAGCATATGAAATATTTATCAATATTTTAGGAGTCATTTAAATTTTTTATGGCTACTAAAATATCTAGGAACGGAACCTATATTCGTGCATTCTTTCCTAATTTAATAGGATTCTTTAAAATTATTTAACAGTCTTTCCGAAACCGAAATTTTCATTTTTCTCCGTGTAAGTGAATTGACGGTAAACAACTCTCGATATCGAATACCAAATTCAATAGGGAATAAGGCTTCATTATTATACAGTCCTCTAGATGCAAAGCTTGCACGATTTGACGTCTGCTCGAGATCCATAGAGATATAAGAATAGAGTAGGCATGCCAATAAGTGGGACTGTCCACTGGCTGAAGAGAGAAAGAAAATCGAGCTTTAAATTTTTATTATTTGAGAAGTTACATTCGAAAAATTAATTTTAAAAAATACAATTAACCATAACATTATTGTTCTTTAATGAAATACATTAATCATATAGGTCAATCGATTCGTTTCGATGAAAGGAATCTTCATTTTTCTTACATCAGCTTTAAATTTTGAATATTTGAGAAGTTATAATGAAAAAATGAATTTTACGAAAATTATAAAAGTACACGAAACTTGTAAAATCAAATATTTTGGTAAACCCTGATAACAAATTCAACTAGGTATATAGTGGAATAACTATGCAAAATATCATCAATTTATCTCTACGCGTTTTCGAGAAATTGCTGGATCGTGACATACATCCGCACACACACACACACACATCCGGAGAATTTTTCAGGACATCATGTTAGATATATTGACATTAAAATATGTAGAAAAAAACCTTTTTTAGGAAACTGGATTTTGTCACCACCACAAAGCTTCCTCTATGAGGATGCAAAATCTACAGACAGACACACAGACAGACAGACAGACACACTTTCGTAAAAACATGTTTTTCGGGTTCAGGGGGTCCCAAAACGTGGACATTTGACAAAAACTGGGGGGTCAAATTTTACACAGATCTAATACCTTCTCTGATGAGAATGTAAAAACCTTTTTTAGGAAACTGGATTTTGTCACCACTACAAAGCTTCCTCTATGAGGAAGCAGTATTGATTTTTGAATTTTTGGCAAGCCAAAAACTACCTACAAAAAGTCAAATACGAAGAAAAAATTTCAAATAATCGCCATTTTGTCAATTTTGAATATTTTTTAATTGTTCTAGTTCAGATGATAGCCGTATTCGTGTATTTTATGAATCTATTCGATGTTTTTGTTTCAGATGCCGTGGAGTAGCTGAATCATGTCAGCCATGAGAGGGTGTCGTTTCCGAGACACATATTTGAGGAGCTACAACGCCCCCTATTATTTTTTTTAATTGGTACCCATGCATACCATTTCATAGTGATTCATCTGATTGACTTGAAAAAATTCTGAGATGTAATTTAACTAATCCAGAATCTGCTAGGGTGATCAAAACAATTTTTTTAAATTAATTATTATTAAAAAAAAATTGTAAAAATTTTTTTTCTTTTTTTAAATTTTTTTTTTGAATTTCTAGAAAGAAATACACAACCAAAGTTGATGTATGGGTCAAATTGACCCAGGGTAAGGACGGAGGGTTAACAGAGTTGTGAATCATCCAAATAGATGGTATCCATACAAAATTAAAAAATTAAACCCTTTTCCTCCTACAATTAGTAAATATTGGAAAACCCATATCCAGGGTTGTCCACGTAATATACCTTAGGCAAATTACATGAGGTTTTTTACGTAATTTACGTACGTATATTACGTCCTCAGTTTTTTACAAAACGTAATATACGTTTTCAAGATGGCGCCATAGCATCTGATTGGTTGATATTAGCGCGCAATATTCAAAAATTGAGGTTATGTTTGTTCTTTCAGTTTTTTTCTAATGTCCGCCATCTTTATTTACATGTTTTTTACGTATATTACATTTTTTACGTATAATACGTCAAAAACCTCGAGTGACGCGTCACAAGCCATCCCTGCCCATATCCGAAGGTGGGTTTATTCCATAAAAAATTCAGGGCGACGACATACATGCCATCTGACAAAATCCAGTTTTCAAAAAAGGGGTTTTTTGAATATATTTTAAGGGCAATATATCTAATATGGTGTCCTGAAAAATTGTGTGTGTGTGTGCGTGTCACGATCCTGCAATATCTTTTCTTTGTGTTGACACGATTCAGGTGACCTAATAATAATTCATTTGATTAATTAATGAATACTTCCTCTATGAGGAACCAAATCATATTTGCTTCCAGGAAGAACAGTGCTCATTGAATGAGCACAAAAGTTGATACAACTTCACAGCTAGTTTGACATTGGTGTAGAGACTAGAGACACTGTAGACGATAATTTTGAATTTTGAAAATACCTTGACATCCCGCGAAGCTTGCAAATTAGCAAGAGTCTGCTTCATTCCTTTACCCACTTGCCAGATTATGGCTTCAGGCGGTTGACCTTTAAATGGCCACTCCCCACAGAGAAGTTCGTACCAAACAGTCCTAGAATCGAGAAATTCAAACTAAATCAGTCGCCACTATAAATTAAAAACAGTTGTAGATAAATTGATAAAAGTAGCATTTTTTTGCACAATCAATATCACAAAACATGCTCACATATCTTTCAAAAAATGTTTTTATTTTTTATTTTTCAAATTTGAATCATGAAAGATTTATTTCAAAAAGTTCTAAGAACATAGTTAAGGTTAATAAAATTAATTAAATACCTAATATTTCAATTAAAAAAAAAAAACAATATACAAATTTAATAAGTACTTCCTCTATGGAGAAGCAAATCATATTTGAATGAGCACAAAATGACAAAATTTCACAGCTAGTTATTATTTTTTTTACTATTTTCAGAGGGGACCAGAAACGTTCTTAAAAATCTTATTTTCACTTTAGAAAAACAATAAAAATATACTTCAGAGAAGTGTTGGGTAAGTTACATAATTTAAAATAACTCATTACAGTTACGTTTACCCGAAAAAGTTACTTCAAGTTCCACTAAAAATCATTTTAAATTTACCATGTACCAAAAGTTTTGAACGTTCAAATAAACGAAATATTTTTTCCCAATTCTATTTTATTCAGAAATGTTATTTCAACTAAGAATAACCATAGACATTATAAATGTCTTCCATATTCTTCCAAAAAAAATTATTATTAATGCAAATTAATTAATGTTTTAACACTGTTTATAGTTTAAAATACAATCAATACAAAAATTCGTTCATTTGAACGTTCAGAACTTAAACCACATAATTTACCATGAGTTTAGATACTAGAGTAAATGTGCCAATTATTGCGGACTGAAAATCACGATCACTTTCAAAAATAAAAAAAGATGTTTAGATGAAAAAGTCGTCATGAATTACTTTCTAGATAGGTATTAATCAAGTGAAATTCAGATGGTAAATTATTATGACACTATTTAACTTTAAATGAAAATGGGAACAGGGTTTTAGTGCCCCGGACTAATAATGAAACGAAGGTACCAAAAAGCCCTGTTCTTGCATTAAAAATCTAATTTAAAAATGAATAAAAATTTTAGTATTTAAAAAAAAAATATACAAACTTTAATGAGAAGACCTCCGTGCACTGATATATTTTTTGTCATTTCCAACAGTTTTAGCGAGATACAGTCTGTTTAACAAGAGCATATTCTCATTTTTTTGAAAACTATTAAAGATTTTTGTGCAACTAGAGACCCTAATTATTGTGCAAATAATATTGCAATATTATTTTGAGTAAACTTACAACTAACTTAAGAGACTCTAAAATTTTATTTGATATATTATAAATTATAAGAGGAAGGTATTGTCTTATTTTTCCCCTTTGTTTTCCCTTCTTTAATTTCTGGAGATTCAGTAAGTTTCGAGGTTATTGTGACGTCATGTCACTTATTATAATAAATTATTAACATTGTATTCATCTTAAGAAATAAGAATTCGAACATCCGACTATTGATCCTATACCTTGTCAGTAGGTCAAAGAACTCAAAGGTTGAATCATCAGTTCACCCCAAATGCAATCAAAAAATTGAAACCATAGTCTAACCTCTCAGGTTGTCTCCAAGCTTATCTCCGAACTTTTGTTAATAAAAAAAGTATCGATCTGTTTTTCACCTAACAAGAGATTACACGTGTTCTTCGCCACTGGTCACCGGACGCTAAAAACCAAGTGCGTCACCATGGACCCTAAGGTGTCTACCCCTTTCATGACCTTCGCCCCCTCAAAAAAGTTCTGTAAGAAGGAAGGTATCCGCGGCTTCAACCAGTCTTCATCGAGATTGTCAACCCGTTTTCGTCGTGATCTTCAACTAGTCTTCACCAAGCTACAACCTAGTAATCTTCGACCTTCAACGAGATTCTGCATCCGAAACGAATCTCTGCCCGTTGGTAGTTCGACGCGACTCCGGTCCTACGTCCTAAATCAGTAGGCCCGTCAACCAATCCGTATCTTTGATACAAGTTCCCGAGAATCCTCGCTATTCTCAAGTATTTAATCCAGTGCCCAATCAAAGTATTTAATCCAAGTGTCTAAATCCCAAGTGTCTAAATCCTAAGCGTCTAAGTGATCCCTTCATCCAGGTGTCTCAGTATCCCTTTATCCAAGTATCCTAGTGTCCAGTGTCCAAGAAATTAGTCCCGTACGTGAACCTATTTAGACGGCTACTCAACGGAGTTTTGAGTCCACTATCAGTCCAATACAACCGCAACCAGCGAAGAAGTTCTCCAATTCAGCCGCAACCAACGCTGAAGTTCAACAACTCGTCCGCCACTAACGCAGACGTTCTCCAAGGTCCGGTGACGTTCATATGCCGAGGACACCAAGAAAAATAGCACCTGATCATTGAAGGATTCCAGCCGCAAGGCTAAACTGTAAGTCTCCTATTTCATTTTCCTATCTAATCCCATTTACACACTTTTAACGATATCAACCTTTTTCATGCTGCTCTAAGGATTCCTGACAAGGCTCTTCTCCTCTTGACTAAAAATATTGTAAACCACCCCCTTCTGTAATTGTTCATGAATAAATGTTTAGATTATAGAAGTACTCTCTGTTCAGTTATCCTCGTCCCCGACTCTAGTAGCACGGTAAGATAATTCCATTTATCTCGTCCTGATTACCGGATAGAAAACGAGGAAACAACAATAGATATAATATAGGTAAGTGCGTCTTTATCTTGGACGCCACATTATGCAATGCCACATGCAAAAACTGTAGTAATTCATACAATTATGAATATTATGTCCCAAATACTGGTTTGGTCAAAAATAATTTAAAATACGGATTTTTGTTTTTAACATAAATATTTAGACAAATAATACATTTACTTTACAGAAAATAACATTGTATTATAATAAATATTACTATTTTCCGAAACGAAGTTATAACAAGTTTTTCAGAACGAGTTCATATGACCTGTCAATAAATCAAAGTATTAAAACTATCGGTTTGGGAACACGTGAGATTCAAATTACAATCAATTAGCTGCAAATATCTTTACTCAGGGTGTCTACTGTTTCTTCAAAAAAAAAATTCCAGGACTTTTCCAGGTTTTCCAGGACAAAAAGTAAAGTTTTCCAAGTACTTTTTTGATTATTACAATTAACTTTATAAAAAAATTAATACATATAATTCGCAACTTATATAATTGTTTATATGATAAAGGACCCCGCACAAAACCTATGACAAAAATCTTTCCGTCGAATTGGCTGTACCTTTCAGAAAATAATGTTCTCGAAATTCTAAACAAAAATTTCCTATGGTAAAACAACATCCTATAATTAGTTTCTGAGATATAGTGTCTAGAAATACCAGATTTTAAAATAATTTTCCTAAATAATAATATATGAAAATATTCACAGAGTCTTTCCGGTTTTTTAAAAATGTTTGGTACTGAATGTGTTTGGGGGGCTGTTGTGATGACAATGTATAGCCTGTGGTCCACAAAAAAAATCATTCGAGCACTGACCTCAATATTTTCGGAAACTGATCAAAAATATTGAGGTCACTGTTCGAATGATTTTTTTTGTGGACCACAGGCTATAGATTGTCATCACAATAGCCCCTCAAAACACACCCAGGCAGTACCAAACATTTCTAAAATGCTGGAAAGACTGCGAATATTTTCGTATGTTATCATTTAGAAGAATGATCATTTTTTGAAAATATTGAGGACACTGCTCGAATGATTTTTTGGACCACAGGCTATAGATTGTCATCACAACAGCCCCCCAAACACTACCAGGCAGTACCAAACATTTCTAAAAAGCTGGAACAACTCTGTGAATATTTTCGTATGTTATCATATAGGAAAATGATTTTAAAATCTGGTATTTCTATTCCCCATATCTCCGAAACTAATCATAGGATCTTGTTTTACCATAGGAAATTTTTGTTCGGAATTTCGATAACATTATTTTCTGAAAGGTACAGCCAATTCGATTGAAAGATTTTTGCCATAGGTTTTGTGTGGGGTCCTTTCTAAAATTGTAGCTAAAGCATTGAGGTAAATTTATCTGGTCCTAAATATTGACATTTATAAAAAAAAATTTAACAAAAAAATTTTTCTTATTTTTACAAAAATTTAAGACCAGATAAACATACCTTAGCATAGTTTCTTCAATTTTAGAAATTTTCAATTTGATATCTCAATAAATGTAGACGTAACGTTGCAGAGAAAAAAATGTCGGTAAGGTAGGGATAGGGTAAGTCTTACATGGTCTTAAGGACCTCGAAAATTATTACATGCCCATAATGCATCGTAATTTTCCCCATTAGCTTTTAAACATACTGTACACGTTTTAAAGTTTATATACAAAGATTATACTCTAAATTCAACGGTTCAATATTCTTTGAGCAGGAACGAAATTATGCCTTGAGATCTTAAATCCGATTCACAATATAAACCTAACCATCGGTGTAGATACTTTCGGCAATCTGTTTTACGCTCTGAGTTTTCTGCCATGCCAGCTAGTGCACCGCAATTCTTTTTCTAGAAATTAAAACGTAATGTCCAGAGTAATGTTCTGAGAACCGACAGATGTTACATTAATATTTATAATATTCCCAGCAAAGCCAATGGTATTCAGGATACTTCTGAATATGCTTCTTGCCTGTGATCTAGAAGATAACCATTCATAATACAATATATGGTACGTTACTCCTCGAGACCACCCGTCGTGAATTTTTCGGACCGTACAGAACACCTGCTGAGAATTCCAGGTATATAAAGCCGCATTTTTCGGGAGGTACTACAGTCGCCGGATTTTCTTTGGAGCGTAAGGTCAAACGTCCGACCCTGCATCTCCAAAATGGCAAAATATCTAGTTTTCGTCACTGGCAATTTTGGAAAGCTTAAAGAATTCACGGCCATACTAGGAAACAATTTTCCTCTTCGAGTGACTCACCGCTCAATCGACCTACCTGAACTCCAAGGAACACTTGAAGAAACATGCAACGACAAGTGCAAACGAGCAGCAGAGATTGTCCAAGGACCAGTCGTAGTTGAAGACAGTTCCCTTGGATTTAAAGCAATCGCAGGAATGGCCGGTCCTTATATAAAGTGGTTTATGGATGGAAATGGACCTGATGTATTATTCAAAATGCTTCAAGCATTTCATGACAAGTACGCTGTTGCAAATTGCATCTTTGCCTATACAAATGGACCTGGAGAACGAGTTGCTCTCTTCAAAGGTAGCACAACAGGAACCATTGTCAATCCCAGAGGATCGAATAATTTCAGCTGGGATTCTTGCTTCTTATGCAGAGCTCCCGACAGAAATCAAGAACAAATTTTCTCAGAGGTTCAAGGCTCTCATGTTGATGAGAGACTACTTTACACTTAAGAAGATATAAACCTGCTGTTGAAAATTCCTTTGACGAAGTCACTCTAATGTCTATTAGTCATGACAAATAAGAAGGAATATTTTAAGGAGTATGATGCGAAAGTACAATCTTTCTTCCCCGTAATAAATTCTCTCTCTTTCTCTCTGTATGAAAAGGAATTAAAAAAAAACAATACATTAAGGACCTGGTAAATTATAACATGCCCATAATGAGTCGTAATTTTCCCCATTAGCTTTTTAACATACTGTATACGTTTTAATACTCGATCTCTACCTTACCGACATTTTATTCTCTGCAACACTACGTCTACATTTATTAAGATATTAAATTGAAAATTATGAAATTTAAATTATAAATTGTTTATTATGATAAATTCTAAGATTATTATACATGTCGGTAAAGCAAAGGACAAGTCAAAAAAAACCTTTTTTTCTTTAAGGGAATAAAACTTCCAGGACCATGAGCATTATTCAAGAACTTTTCCAGATTTTATCCGGGTAAAAACAAATTCAAGGACTTTCCCTGGTTTTCAAGGATTTCCAGGACGGTAGACACCCTGCTTTACTATTGATAATTCGTTGATAATTACTGTGCTCATATTACAATAGTACATTTCGATACTAGTG
>CAJFCO010017490.1:12849-30326 GCA_904066015.1 Synergus gifuensis | reverse complement strand
TTGATATGACTATAGAGGATATAGAATTTCTTGACATTTGGGAGAACCTCTGGCAAAAATTTCTTTACATTTGGGAGACTCAAGTGTACTATAAATCCCATTTTACAGAATTTCGATTTATCTCTTTATTGCGTCAAAAAAATTTCCTAAATATGCTTATTTTTTCGTGCTCTACATAGGGGCCTAATCCCTTAAATTCTAATTGTAAGAGAATAATTTTTCCGTGTATTTCTATCAAAAGTGCAACATTCCACTTGTGAAAGATTTACCAAAACATAACAAGGAATACACTAACGTTATTTGATGTAGAGGATTGGAATGTAACCTGAAAGTGTCCCGTGTCAGAATGCATTCTTTCTAGTGCTGGACTTTAGTCCGAGTAGAGGTCATGAGACCTGTAAATCTAACCTGGTGAACCGAGTCACGCGCTAGGGGGGGGTCCTCCCTCTGCCTTCGCCAATCGCCTGTATTCTCCTCACTCTCTCTCTTTTTCCAACCCCCGTTTTCATCCCTGGTGAGATCCTTGAAATTGCTGCACGGGGATGTCACCCTTCTTTTTCTTATCCCGTTACTTTTCTTGTACTTGTTGCTTTGTGCTACCCCTCAACACTGTACTTGGATCTCCACTTTTATAGCGTGGGTTTTCTCTTTCGACATCAAGGATTGACACATGAGGGTTAGACAATTTGAGGGAAAGTGAATTTTTGTGCTTTCTATACCCTAACATTAGGATGTAGCATTACCGGGAAGAATTTCGTATCAAAAAGTCAAGTGAGGTCATGTGATCTTAAAGGGATGTTATATCAAATATTTTCTCCATGAAAAAATTTACGAAAAGCTTCCATGGAGTGGAAATTTTTAATATTACAAGTTTTTATATCTCTTAAAATATGTAGGCCGAATTCATTTCAAATTATGCAGACTCGAAACAAAAGGTCGTCAACCTTTTTAAAGAAATGTATCCTTTAAATGACAATTGCATGCCCCATTCCATGCAGCTACATTCAGTTTGAGTTAAAAATTTTTTCGAAAAATCAAAAATCGTGTGATGAAAGGGTGAAAAAATTTTTTTCACGAAAAGCGATACACGCTTTCGATGCGATTTTTAACGCAGAATCCATTGGTTTCTTTGTTTTTTCGATATCTAATATAGTTTTTGAGATATTTTTAAAAAACCAAAAAAAAACACGAAAAAAAATGAATTCACAAAATCCTTATATTTAAGTGAATAAATTTTTTTTTTAGTCTCTCAGGTCTCATTCTCTTCGTTTTTTGATGCAGAAAAAATTTTAAAAAAGTTTACAGTTCCAGCTGTAACGGTTCGGAAGTTACATGACAGAGAACTTGTCTCTTTCTATAGAGTTCCCAATTTGACGGTTTACAAGTACTCGGGACGAATCATTGTACTTTTTCTAATATCTGATTGCAGTAATGTCTTTAATATTTGCAATAAGAATAATAATAATAATTAAAAAATTTTTAAAATATATTTATAAGCTGCTACTTATACCCCCTAGAAACTTTTTCTTTTGCATGCTCGACGGTGATGAGCATTTGGTTCATCAGTCATGAGCCTCCAGCAGTAGTCTGCTAAAGCGTTCACACTCCAGTTACCTTGGTATCTCTTTTCGATTTCAGCGGTTTCTTGATGAAACCGTTCCCCGTGTTCATCACTGACTGCCCCTAAATTTTCTGGAAAGAAGTCCAAGTGCGAGTGAAGAATGTGAATCTTTAGTGACATGTTTCACTTTCATTTCCTTGAAGTTCTGCAGCATAGTGTTTATCAGGTGTTTGTAGTTTCTGGATTTTGTGTTCCCCAAGAAATTTTGTATGACTGCTTTTACTGACAAACAAGTTTTCCTCTCAAGGTCCGTCAAGATTGTTTCAAAATCACAATCCAACATTAGTTGTCGGATTTGGGGTCCTTGAAAAACTCCTTCCTTGATTTTAGCTTCACTAAGTTTAGGGAATTTTCTTTTCAAGAAACGATGACCTTCTCCATTTTTGTCCATTGCTTTGATAAAGTTTTTTACGATGCCGAGCTTTACATGTAATGGTGGTAATAATATTTTTTGAGGATCAACCAATGGTTTTTGAGCAATGTTCATTTTTCCTGGTTCTAACGTCTTTCGGGCTGGCCAAACTTTAACATCATAATGTTGATCTCGTGCTCTGCTGTCCCAAGTGCATAGAAAGCAACAAAATTTTGTGTAGCCAGATTGCAATCCGAGGAAAATACCTATTACTTTGAAATCGCCACAGATAGACCACTCATATGATTTATAATTAATTTTTTCAAGTAACAATTGCATAACAGAATAGCACTCTTTCATATTGGTGGCATGAGCAATGGGTATTGATGGATATTCATTTCCATTATGCAAGAGAACAACTTTCAAACTGTGTTTATTTGCATCAATGAATAAACGCCAATTCTCTGGCTGGTGTTCATGTCCAAGGCTCTTAATAAGACCATCTACATCGGTACAATAGATGAGTGTCTCTTGACTGGAAAAAAATATATTTAAATCTTTATCTCGATTTCGGTAAGTAATTTTTACATCTTTTTTCAATAGATTTTTTTCTTTGAGCCCAGAGCCTACGATTTCAGCCTGATTTTTCGATAAATTTAGATCCCTTATCAAATCATTCAATTCTTTCTGGTCGAATAATTCTGGTAAGTTTCTGGTCGATTTACATTTTACGATTTGATTTTCATCAGCAGTGATTTCTTCTTCTTTTTGGTTTGCAGAATTATCTGGTAAAGAATTGTCACGGTCACAAGCAGCTTTTGTCACTGAAGGAACATTAGGGTAAATAATGCTGTTCTTGGAACGTGATGAGTAGCCTTTTACTTCTGTTAAACAAAAATAACAATCATCGATATGGTTCACAGGTTCTCTCCAAAAAGTAGGAACATTAAATTTAAAAAGATTATCAAAGTCTCCTCGTTGTACCGACCATAATTTATTCGCACAAGTTTTACAGCAGCTATTCGGTATCCAACTTTCTTCTCCATTATTGGGTTTAATCTGAAAATATATTTCGTAGCCTTCTCGCATTGTGGGAGAAATGTTTTGTCTCATTTTTAGTGGGATGAAAATACCGCAAACGTAGCAAAAGTTATCGGGATGATTTTTGCAGCTGTTCTGCATTTTGCAATCGTTGCAAACTGAGGCTTGAATAAAAGCTTAGCACAAATATATTTTAATTAAGTAGAAATAATTCTAGTTCTATAACAGGTACAAGGTAGCATATTTTGTTACTCCACAGAAATCTAGAATCGAATGAAGATCAGATAGCGCGGATAACGAATAGGGCGATATGAACAAGAGTAGTGTGATAATGGAGGGGAGTGAAGTGGAGGGGAGACGCGCATGCGCCATGAACACTTTTCTTCCACACAAAGCTCTGTAAATATGATAAATATTGCAAATATTAAAGACATTACTGCAATGAGATAATAGAAAAAGTACAATGATTCGTCTCGAGTACTTGTAAACCGTCAAATTGGGAACTCTATAGAAAGAGACAAGTTTTCTGTCATGTAACTTCCGAACCGTTACAGCTGGAACTGTAAACTTTTCTTAAATTTTTTCTGCATCAAAAAACGAAGAGAATGAGACCTGAGAGATAAAAAAATAAAATTTATTCACTTAAATATAAGGATTTTTGTAAATTCATTTTTTTTCGTGTTTTTTTTTTTGGTTTTTTAAAAATATCTCAAAAATTATATGAGATATCGAAAAAACGAAAACACGAATGGATTCTGCGTTAAAAAACGCATCGAAAGCATGTATCGCTTTTCGTGAAAAAAATTTTTTCACCCTTTTATCACACGATTTGTGATTTTTCGAAAAAATTTTTAACTCAAAAAAACTCAAAAATTTGAGATCAACGAAATAACGGAGGTCAGATTTGGATTCAGCACAGTAAACTTCCATGGAAATGATATCTCTCGTCCCAACCCGACATAGGTCATATTTTGTTGTCCAGTGTAATTATAATTTCCATAATATTCAATAAAATACATTAATCCTACAAGTTATTCGATTCGTCTCGACATAAGGAATCTTTCTTTCCTTCACATAAGCTTTAAATTATGATTAATTGACAAATTATAGTACAAAAATCAATTCTAGAAAACTTTTAAATGTACATAAAAATTTTTAAATTCAATATTTTGGATGTGCAAATAAGCCCTATAAATTTCATCAATTTATCTGCAACTGTATCCAAGTTAAGATGGCGACAAAAAACGGCGACATCCATACACACACACATACACCCCGACAATTGATTAGATTGTTGTATTAGATATTTATCAACTGAGGAAAGTTTAATTAAACCATTTTAAAAATATTGGAATATGTAACAACTACATAACTTCTTCCATGAGGAAGCAAAAAGATATAGAAATAGATTGAAATGGATAGGGAAGGATTCATTTGGATTCATTTTTCTTCCTCATAGAGGAAGTTTTGTAGTCATTACAGTTTCACGGAGAAAACATACATGTTGAAAATAACCAAGTAAGACTGCTAATAAAGCACCTGCAAACTTCGTTGTAAAATTTAACCAAGTTTTATTGGCTAAAATTTTTTGACTAAAATTAGCAACCTACTTTGTTATGGTAACCAACCTCATTCTTTTGCGATAGCTGACCTACTCGGTTACCGTAACCAATGTAGGGGAGACCGGGGCATGAAGTCCGGGGGGTAAGATGTCCCAAGGCCAATACCTGGTGATTGGGGGGTTTGGGTGAAGAGGAGAGAGTCTCTCACACGAGACCCGACTCCTCTTCCCGCAAACCCCCAATTCTCCAGGTATTGGCCTTGAGACATCTTACCCCGGGGACTTCTTGCCCCGGTCTACCTTACTTTGTTGTTGCAACTGACTGCCTCTGCTGCGCTAACAAACCCACTCGGTTACCGTAACCAATGTACTTGGTTGTTGCAACCGACCTATACTGTAAACTGTTACGGTAGCAAAGCTACTTGGTTCCCGAGGCGAAATATAGGTTGGCTGAAAAAATAAAAATAAATCTTATAAAAAGAAATTATTAATTAAGAACATGGATTATTCGTTCATATTTTATGGGTATACTTATAAATAATCAATATTTGTAAATTTTAACGCATATATAACAAATAATATTTCGCAAGCAACGCGGGGGGGAATTGAACGCATGACACAAATACTAAACAAATATTAAATTATCTCAAGATAATTTTATTAAAATATTATATTATACTATTATAATATTAATTATATAGAATATAATTATAATATATATAGTTTCGCTAGTTTCTGGAGTCGCGAAAAAAATATGCTTATTCAATAAAGGCCTCATGTCAATAAAAATAATGTTAATGAAAACTCTTAAGTATTTCCTCTATTACTGAAATGCATTAAAATTGATGTAAATAAAAACATAAAATTTTGATAGTGTTAGTTTTGTGGCTGCTGGTCGGACGCCTTCGCAATTTTGCTATTTAAAATCTCTACTCAGTTAAAATCTGTCAATTTATTATAACTAGATTCACTTATTAATTGAGAAAAATGAACAATGAATGTAAAAAGTGACTAGTTTACTTGTGAAAATATAACTACTATCTGCAGCTTGGTTAAAATTTATTGCAAAGCAGTTGTTTCACATAAAAAACAAGGACTGAAAGTGTTCACAGCTTAATTCAGTTTTTAGGCTGAATTTAAGTTTTTGTCAGTTTTTACATTCTCACCAGAGAATGTATTAGTTTTGTGTAAAATTTGACCCCCCCCTTTTTTTGTAAAATGTCCACGTTTTGTGACCCCCTGAACTCGAAAAACATGTTTTTACCAATGTGTCTGTCTGTCTGTCTAGATTTTATTTTATGAGCACGATAACTTTCGAAAGAATTGACCTAATTGACAGACATTTGATTGGCCTTTGGTATACTCTTTTAGTGTCTTATAATGAAGGTCAAGTTCGTTAGCCAGCCATTTTGGATAAAAATTAAAAAATTTGGATCAAGTTTTAAATTTTTGAAAAATTTTTTTTTTTAATTTACAAATTCTGTTTAAGGATATTCGTAGTACATAAATAGTCGAACAATTTATCATTATGACTTTTTTCGATAAAACAAAAATTGTCAGACTTATAACATTTCGAAAATTCAAAAAAAAAATAAATAAAATTAAAATTTTAAGCTAAATAACACACGATATGAAAAAAAGTTAAGAGATGAAAAATGTTCCTTTTTGAACGCCCTACAAGACTGGTATAACCACTTTTTGAATTTTTTTGAAAAATTTCAAATTTCAAATTTTTAGCCAAATAACGTGAGATATCTACATATAATAACATATTATAACATAATTATTGTTCTTAAAATGTAAAAGTCAAAGTATGACAAAAATATATCTTTAACACCTCACATGATTTAAATAACTATTTTTTTTTATTTTCTGGAAAAATCATAAATTCAAATTTTTATTCAAATAACGCGAGATACAGAGAACATTATCATAACATAACTATTGATCTTAAAATGATCTATAAATTCTCAATGAATCATTTTTTGATAGGATGAGTAGTTTTCTTTATAATCTTAAAAAATATTCTTTAAAATAGCCGAATGCGAAGCGCGAAATAATAAAATAAGCAGAAAATTTTATGCAAATAAGAGGAAATCATCTATATGGTTTTTACATTATCATCAGATAAAGTATTAGATTTGTGTAAAAATTTTACCACAAAGAAAAAAAATTTTTTGTTAAAAATCTAATTTTTGTGATCCATTGAAAATGAAAAATATGTTTTTACCAATGTATCTGTCTGTCTGTCTGTTTGTTAGTCTGTAGATTTTTTTTTAAGATTAAAAAGAAAAATCCTCATCATATTAAAAAATGCTTAAGGGTGAATTTGTATATGTTTTTAAGACAAATAATTATGTTTTTATAATTTTATCTGTATCTCGCGTTATTTTGCTAAAAATTTGAATTTTATATTTTTAAAGAAGGTTTAAATATCGAGCGGGAAGCGCATGTGCACTGACGAGAATGTGTTCCTTAAAGTCGATAGAACCTTAAGTAAATTAGTTTTCTTCTTCATTTGAAAATAAAGTAATTTAAATAATAGCTATTTACTTTACAAGGCGCGAAAGGAGGCAATTATCGGACGAGTGTGAGGTTGGCGTCACTCGCCTTCGGCTCGTGACGCCATCACACGAGTCGATAATTGCCTGTTTCGCGACGTGTGAAGTACAAAGCTTTTCATGACCAGTGTAACGAATTCGATTTTCGAAACAATAGTGCCAATTTGCACTAGTGTGCTAGTACCGTCAGGATGGCGGCGAATAAGCTGGCTGGGGCCCCGTAAGCTTGTTCGGGAAATTCTCTCCTCTTCCCCCTTTCTCTCCTATCGTATCCTATTATATCCTATTATATCATATCGTATCCTATTGTATCCTATCGTATCTTATTCTATCTTATCCTATGGTATCCTATGATATTGTATTCTATCCTATCGTATCCAATCCTATTGTATCCTAACATTATCCTTAACATTTGTCACTAGATTTTTGAATGCATTCGAAATTTCAATGTAAAATCCTATATGACGAAGACTGTACATTCATTTTTGTTTTTTTTGCTACTAATTTATTATTATATTAAATATATTAGAGAGAGGGGAGAGAGAGGGTGGTAGAATAGGATAGGATACGATAGGATACAATAGGATATGATAGGATACAATAGAATAGGATACAATAGGATAGGATATAATAGGATAAAATACGACAGGATACGATAGGATACAATAGAATATGATAGGATACGATATGATGTGATAGGATACAATAGTACAGGATACGATAGGATACAATAGTATAGAATACAATTCAATAGGATACAATAGGATATTATACGATAGGATAAAATACGATAAGATACGATAGGATACAATAGGATTAAATACGACAGGATACGATAGATACAGTAGAATACGATAGGATAGAATAAGATAGGATGTGATAGGATACGATACGATAGGATAGGGTAGGAGAGGATAGGATACAGTAGAATAGTATACGATAGGATAAGAGAGAGTGGTGGGAGGGAGAGAGAACCTCCGGTTTATTTATTCAGGTATTTTTACTTTCTGTCCTATTTTACTTTCTGTACTACTTTACTTTCTGTACTAATTTTGTAGTATTTACGTTCCTGTAGTATAAATAGCTCCCTTCGAGACGCTTAACATACACCGAAAATCGATGTTTCGGTGCACGTGTCATGAAAAAGTACACTCGATGTTCCCAATAGTAATGTTCCCAATAGTAATTTGTTCCCAATAGTAAAAGAGTTTTGTTCTCAATAATAAAGAGCGCAACTCGCAATAAGCACTTCATACCACTGCTCGTGCGCTGCGTTCGGCATCTGATTGGTTGCTATTCGCGCGCAGTTTAAAATACTAAAAATAGTATTTTATATGCAATACGCATGCGCAATTGATGTGAAATTTGAGGAAAGGCATTTTTCTTACTATTGAGAACGACTCTGGTTTAGATTTATTTACTATTGGGAACGTCGAGTGTATATAGCAGCGATGAAGGTTGGTAAGCGAATGCAAAAGCACGCGAAGTGTGATGAGAATGTGCTCACAATGCACCCCTAGTTAGTCTTGTTTTTAGGCTAAGAAATCTTAAAACAAGACTAAAAATTGACTTAAACTTAAATTCATCCTAAAAACTGAATTAAGGGGTTATTCTACTTTACCACTTTCAAAAAATCGATTTTTTTTTCTTACATTTTTCGAATTTATGAAAACTACTCAACCGATCCTTATAAAATTTAAACCACACATTCTACACATATTGAACTAGGTCTGTTGCCTATAATATATTAAAAAATTACATTTTTACTAATTTTTTAAACAAAAAAAACATTGAAAAAAATGCATTTTTTTTTTCGATTTTTGTCCTCCATTTTGTTATTTTTTCATAAATATTAATTATTATAGGCAACAGACCTAGTTTTAGTAATACTGAAGCTAACTCACTTTGGTTTTTTTTTTTCAGCTAGCCGTTATCAAGATATCCCTGGTACCGTTTACCCTTTTGATTTTGAGAAGCCTGCGCACAGCCATTATTTTTAATATAAAAATTGAATAAAGTTAATAAAAAAATTTTTTTTATGTAGTTTAATACATGTTTTATCATACCTAAAAATATTTATTTCCATATCGTTCATGATCCTAAAAAAGGTTTTTTTGAGCATATTTCAAGGGCAATATATCTAATATGATGTCTTGATAAATTGTCCGGATGTGTGTGTGTGTGTGGGTGTGTGTGTCACGATCCAGCAATTTTTCATTATAACTTCTCAAATATTCAAAATTGAAAGCTGATGTACGGAAAATAAAGATTCCTTGTGTCGAGACGAATCGATTGACCTATATGATTAATGCATTTCATTAAAAAATAAGGATGTTATGGTTAATTGTATTATAAAAAATTAATTTTTCGACTATAACTTTTCAAATAATCAAAATTTTGACTTGACGTAAGGAAAATAAATATTCCTTGCTTCGAGACGAATCGATTGGTCTATAATATTATTTTATTTCATTGAAAAATAACAAAGATATGGTTCTATTTAATTTTAAAAAATTAGTTTTTCAACTATAACTTCTCAAATATTCAAAATTCAAAGCTGACGTAAGGAAAATAAAGGTTCCTTGCGTCGAGACGAATCGTTTGACCTATAAGATTAATGCATTTCATTGAAAAATAAGAAAGTTGTGCTTTATTGTAATTTTCTAAATTGAATTTTTCGAATATATCTTCTCAAATAATCAAAATTTAATGCTAATGTAAAGAATACTTAATGCTTCCTCTATGAGGAAGCAAAGTGCTCATTGAATGAGCACAAAAGTTGATACAATTTCGCAGCTAGTTTTTTCTGTGTTACTTGTAACGGAAAAATTCGTTTTATTTTAACAAAGAACTACTCCATCAAATTTTGCAGAGTTAAACTCGGTTCCGATAACCATTTAATATGTTATTTTCTACCATTTGACTTTAAGCGTTTCAGCTCGGTTGTGAATAGCAACAAGCACATGATTACTTTCAACCATTAATTGATTCTTTTTAAATAATACGTCTTTAACCGAGTTATTTAGCCAGCTCGGTTAACGATAAATTTTCTCCGTGTTACAATATCTTTAAAATGGTTTAATTAAATTTATTGATAAAAAGAAATAATTTCATCGGAAAATAGCTTGAAGCTATAATACTAAAATTTTTCTTATTCTAAACAAGGCTAATTACACTGGTCAACAAAATGTGACCTATGTGCTCATGGAATGAGATATGTCATTTCCAGAGTAGTTTTTTGTGCTGAATCCGAATCTGGCCTCTATTTCTCTCCAGCACGTCAGGTTTTCGAGATTTTTTTAATCAAAAATTTTTTTGAAAAATCACCAATTATGAGATAAAAGGTTGTAAAAAATTTTTTCAATTAAAAGCAATATATGATTTCAATGCGTTTTTTAATGCCGAATCCAATGGTGTGCTTGTTTTTTTTATATCTTGTACGGTTGCCGACATAATCGGAAAAATCGGAGTAAAAACGCGAAAAAAATTGATTTTATAAAAAACTAAATATCTTGCTTAAAAATTTTTTTTTTAGTTTTCCTGGTGCCATTCTCTTTGTTTTTTAATTACAAAGAAATTTAAAAAAAATTCAGGGCTCAGGCCATAACCGTTCAAAATATACTCCGCAGAGAAGTTGTCTCTTTCTACAGAGTTGCCAGTTTGACGGCTTACACGTACTTGAAGCGAATCATTGTACTGTGTCTACTATTTTATTGCATCACGATTCAATTGCTAATTCAAGAGCTAACAATTATTAGCTCTTGTCGGAAAATTATGATAAATCGCTGCTTATCATTAGAAACTTCTCCTCTTGCATGCTCGACGATGTTGAGCATTTATTTCATCAGTCATGAGATTCCAACAGTAGTCCGCTAAAGCGTTCACACTCCACTTGCCTTGGTACCTCTTCTCGATTGTAGCGCTATCTTGATGAAATCTTTCACCATGTTCATCACTAACTGCTCCCATATTTTCTGGGGAGAAGTCCAAGTGAGAGTGCATCATGTGAATTTTTAGCGACATGTTCACATTTATTTCCTGGAAGTTTTCCAACATCTTATCGATCAAGTTTTTGTAGTTTCTGGATTTTCTGTTTCCTAAGAAATTGTTAACAACAACTTTCACTGAAAACCATGTTCGTTTCTCAAGTTCAGTCAAGCTCTTTTCAAAATCACAGTCCAGCATCAGTTGTCGGATTTGTGGTCCATCAAAAACCCCCTCCCTAATTTTCGCTTCACTAAGCTTAGGGAATTTCATTTTCAAAAAAAGAAAACCTGCTTCTCCGTTCTTATGCAACGCTTTGACGTAATTTTTCACGTTCCCGAACTTTATATGTAATCCTGGTAGAAAGATCTTTTGAGGATCAACCAGTGATTTTTGAGAAACGTTCATCTTTCCAGGTTGTAACGTCTGTCGCGCTGGCCAAACTTTAACGTTGTAATGTTGGTCTCGTGCTCTGCTGTCCCAGTTGCATAGAAAGCAAGAATATTTTGTATAACCAGATTGCAATCCGAGGAGGATTCCTATTACTTTGAAATCACCACAAATAAACCATTTATGTCGCTCGTAATCTATTTTGCAAAGTAAAAGTTTCATGACATCATAGGACTCTTTCATATTAGTAGCATGAGCAACGGGTATTGATGGATATTTTTTTCCATTGTGCAAGAGAACAGCTTTCAAACTGTATTTGTTTGAATCAATGAATAAACGCCAATTCTCTGCTTGGTGTTCATGACCAATGGTCTTCATTAGTCCATCTACATCGTTACAATAAATGAGACTATCTTGACTAGAGAAAAATGGAGTTAAACCTTTCTCTCGATTTCGATAATGAGAGATTTTTACATCATTTTTAAGCAAATTTTTTTCCTTGAGTATAGAGCCCAAGATTTCAGCCTCATTTTAAAATAAATTTAGGTCTCTTATCAAATCATTTAATTCTTTTTGGTCGAATAATTGTGGCAAATTTCTGGTCGGTTCATGTTCGATTGATTGATTTTCATCAGATTAATTAATTTCATCTGCTTTGCGTTTTGTGGAATTAGCCGGGAGATAATCTTTACGGTCATACGCAGCTTACGTCACAGAAGAAACATTAGGGTAAATTATGGAGTTCTTGCATTTCGATGAGTAGCCTTTAACATCTGTCAAACAGAAATAACAATTATCAAGATGGTTTAGAGGTTCTCTCCAAGAAGTAGGAAAACTAAAATTGAAGAGATGATCGAAATTTCCTCGATATGCTGACTTCAATGAAATGGCACAAGTCGAGCAGAAACTGTTTGGTATCCAATATTTTTCTCCATTTTCGGGTTTAATCTGAAAACAAATCTCGTAACCTTCTCGCATTGCAGTAGAAATTTTTTGTCTCTGTTTTTGTGGGACAAAAACACCCCAAACTTAGCAAAAGTTATCGGGATGATTTTTGCAACAAGGCTCCATTTTGCAATTGTTGCAGAGTGAATGTCAAATGATAGCTCAAAATTAGCGCTAATGAATTAGAGTTCAATGGGAACGACTTCTAGTTCTAGAGTATAGGAATAGGTATCATGCATGTGACAGCGCAGAGGTCTAGGATGAAATGAAAACAGCACGGAATACGATACGCAGGAGAGCTTAGTGCTGTCGAGGTAGAGGGGAGTTGCGCATGCGCCATTTACACTTTCCCCCGACCAATTGTTTGTATCACGTGTATAGCGCCCGTGCGACGCCTGCGTGATTAATACCTGCTCAAGAATTCGAAGCTGTGTATACTGTTAACAATGAGAAAATAAAAAACTTTGTGAATATTGTGAAATTTTCAGATATTGAAGATTTTGATGCAATAAAATACTAGACACAATACAATGATTCGCTTTAAGTACGTGTAAGCCGTCAAACTGGCAACTCTGTAGAAAGAGACAACTTCTCTGCGGAGTATCTTTTGAACGGTTATGGCCTGAACCCTGAATTTTTTTTTAATTTCTTTGTAATTAAAAAAAAAAAGAGAATGGCACCAGGAAAATTCAAAAAAAAAAATTTTAAGCAAGATATTTAGTTTTTTATAAAACCACTTTTTTTCGCGTTTTTTCTTCGTTTTTTCCGATTATCTCGGCAACCGTACAAGATATCAAAAAAACAATCACACCATTGGATTCGGCATTAAAAAACGCATTGAAATCATATATTGCTTTTAATTGAAAACATTTTTTACAACCTTTTATCTCATGATTTGTGATTTTTAAAAAAAAATTTTGATTAAAAAAATTTCGAAAACCTGACGTGTTGTAGAGAAATAGAGGCCAGATTCAGATTCAGCACAAGAAACTACTCTGGAAATGACATATCTCATTCTATGAGCACATAGGTCACATTTTGTTGACCAGTGTTATTTACTCAAATACTATTATTTAATAAATATTTTTATAAGTAGAGTAGAGTGGGGCGAAAACACCACGGGGCGAAAAAGCCATTCGGTTATCATTTGAGAACAGTGATGTTCAGCAACTTCGTAATGTACTTTTCGAGATCGCTACTAAAGCGTGCACAGATTGCAATATGAGTAATTATATCATCCATCTTCACAGATACTGTCAACGGTCATTTATGAAACAGGGCTATTTCACAAAAACTTTCCTCCACTTTTATTTGTTTTTAGCGCTTCAGATTTTGGTTAAAAAGCTTCTCGTGAATATTTTCCGAATAAAAATAGTGTTCTGAACAAGAAATGTTCGTTCATTTTCCTCGAAATGCACTTAACTCATAATGGTTTATCAAAATCTGTTGCAATAGTTCAACGATACTAATTCCGATTAAAAATCGTTGGATGTCAAATTACGAATTTTTGTAATAAACATTTGATTTTTGTGTTAAAATAAATGGCTTTTTCCTCGATTTTCTAAGCTTTTTAGGCAAATAGTTTCTAGATGAAAGTTTTAGCCAAAAACGTGAAGTTTACAACAGTGTCTCTCGTTTATCTATTAATATTTTGATTTGCGAGTTTTACAGAGTTCAATAGACAAAAATGGTCATTTCGACCCCACTCTACTCAATTATTTCACCTAACGAGGTTCTACCGGTACATAACTAGTCAAAACAAAATATTTCGTGAATTTGACTCACGAGGTAGTTGATGTGGCAACACCGCCTCGCTTTTTTTAGTGTGAATAGTGTAAAAATTGTTGAATAGTACGCCATAACCTACCAACGTATACACGGGTGCGATGTGCGGTGTTGCCAAGCCTACTCAACATCATGATTTTTGTAACATTTATTTACATTTCCATTGATTTACAAGTACCCTTCTAACAATATTATAAGCTGAAAATTTTTTTTATATCTTTGTCTCACTATTATAAAAGATTTCATCGACATTTAACCGTTAATAAATGTGTGGTGGGTAATTGAATGCAATGAAAGGTAGTTTTCCATAAGAGTACATGTTAAATGACGGAAAATATTTATTAAAATATCTTAGCTCCTAGGTACCCCAGAATCTTAAAAATTTAACTGATTATTTTTTATGCATTTAACTAACTATGTTTCAAGTTTCATCCTTTTCTGACCGTTAATTCATTTTATGGTAGAACCTCCTTAAATTAATTTCTAAGGTTTACATAATTTTTTTTAATGTATACATAATTACTATACAATAATTAAATTAAAAATTTGCTTTGAAAAATGCCCACATTCTGCCGATTTCCGATTTCAGTTCGCCTACCATAATCAAAAAGATGACACACTTTTTCTCAAGTCTCCCTTAAGAATCTTTAATTTAAACTTGTCGAGTTTGCATGATTTTAAATGAATTCGGCATGTATGTTAATGTTTATGAAATTTTTTTCGCAATTGAACTTAAAATTAAAAAATTTTCAATAAAACTATATATATAAATTTAAATTTACATGGGTAATACAACTTTTGCTGGGAGAGAAAACTACCCTTGTTGATTAAACCCATTACAGAAGAAGAATTATGGTAGTTCTTCATATTCGATCAGATTTAATTCTCCCCTTTTACTACCGTTTTTCATTAACAAATCGCGAATCTAATTCATCTCCTTTTCTACAGTCGATTTCACTCTTGCACTTTTAAAGATTATCGTCTATGGATAGAAATGACCTCTTAGCAAAGTTTTCACGAGGTCAAGGAACGTATATAGGGAAGAGAAAAATTCGAAATGAAAGAATCCGGAAGATGATGGTAGCACGATGAGTGAAGGAATAAGTATAAGTGTGAGGGAATCGAAGGGATGTGTTAAAAGAGCGCGAGGTCGTGAAGAAAGAAGAAATCGAATTACGCTTTTTTCTCGAACTATCTCATATATTAAATGCCATTTTCTCGAGCGGTATTTGTTATTTGTTAAATCCCATAAAGTATATATTGGCTCAGGTAGATGTTCTAAGAAATCGCAAAATGTTCAATAACGGTCGAGAAAAAGAGAATAATCCGCAAAAAATTGACATTGCGTTATGTCTTTTTTAAACATTTTCCTCTATTCTTTATATCATTTCATCTGTGCGCGACGTGACAGTGAATTTTCTTCGAAATCGCAGCGGATCTATTAATACTTGGGAAAAACCTAAAGGAAGTTTTAATTAAATCGGATCTAAAAGTTTCTTTCCTTTCTTACCACGTCGAAAACTGCGGATCATGTCGTCGTAAATATCATGTTCAGCGTAGAAAATTTAGAGCAACTTTTGTAAATACTTTAAGACTCGAATTGCTATTAGGAAAAATAAAGAAAATTGTTTTCCTCTGTTGTAATTGGTGATTTTTGACACTGAATTTCCGACATTTACTCGAAAAAAGAATACATCGTGAATAAGTTAATGATTCCATAGGTTGAAATATATATTCTGCATTTAAAAAGGATTCGGTTTGCAAAAGTGATTTACTCTTCCGCTTATTTTGAAGTCAATAAAGAATAAAGAGTCAATTTTCAACACGTATAGAGATAAAATTTATATTCCTCTCTCTGTATTTTCATTCCAAAGAATAGAATAAACTGTATTCAAAACCTGTTAACTGAATGTCGGTGTCGAATACTCCAAGGGCCCTCTATTATTGCCAACTCGTATTTCATTACATCAGACTAAATAAAAGTGATTTTTTTACTCATTACGAACTGTTATTATAAACATTCAAATGTAAATTTACTGATTTATTTTGAATTATTTATTCATTTTAAAGAAAATTATTGAAGAGTATTATAGAATTTTATCTTATTTACGTCATTCTTTTAAGTTTAATTAAAAAATATAGTTTTAAATATATTTCCGATTGTTTATTCTGATATCATTTCGAATTAGCTATTTGGAACTTTGAATAAAGCTGAAATAATTTCGGGTCAAAAATCCGAACAGTGATTTCTCATAAAAGGGTAGTAGGTGAAAGTTGAAGTGAAAGAGGCCGCTAAATTCACGTGGTATCCTAGAGGTGAATTATACGAGCTCCCTTCGGATCATAAAGCTCTAGGCGGGTAAAAAATATAATAAAATAATCCACACTATACTAGAGTTACGGGAAAATCATAATTGGAGTAAAGTGGTAATAAAATCTTTATCCAAGATTAACATTTTCGTGGTTTGGAAATTTAATACTTGGAGAATAGTTTTTTTTTTATTTAAGGGCATTTTATATAAGAGCAATTTAGTTTTTCCTACTTTACGTTTGCGATAATAAATATTTTTCACTAAAATTATTTTATTTTAATGCAAGTAAGGTAAGTAACGAGTTTTAAATATTCTGTTTTAAATATTCGTTTATGGAATATTTAACATTATAAATTACAAATGATAATTATATTGTTATCCTTCATGCGCTTACTTTATTCGTTGCACCATCTACCATCACATATATATTTTCACGTCCCGCGACGTAATATTAATTATCATTCTTTTCCTGTATGTATTCTTTAAAAAGACCAGCAATTGTAATCCATACATTTTAACTGGCAACTAGCATTTAGATTATCATCTGTTCATTACCAACTAACATTGTATCTTTATTAAGTATTAGCAAACAATATTGTAATTTTTCAAATATTCAAATCAAACAAGTACAAAATTTACTTAAAAGGCCACCCCTCTTAAGAAAACTCTCGCTTCAATATATAACATAATTTATGTATCCACATCCACTAAATCTCTTGACACTTGTTGACCTCAATACAAAACCTAATTAGTAAACACCCTTCGAAAATTTATGATTATATTCTACGAATTTTCAAAGGAAACACATTTTTAAATCTCAACAGCTATAATTAACAAAACTCAATTAATAATAGACAGCCTATGTAACTCGTAAATTTAAATACACGCACTATACCAGGTGTGTAAATATGAAACCGGAATTTTT
>CAJFCO010017489.1:0-12016 GCA_904066015.1 Synergus gifuensis | reverse complement strand
TTAAAGAAATAAAATTCTTCCAAGATAACCTAACTAAAAATAATAGGTTGGGTTATATCGCCTACGACATATACGTATCGTCACCACTGGTATGCCAGCGGCAGGCTCGTAGATCTTACAACGTCACAATTTGAATTTTGAATAGCTTCATGTCATCAATTTTTATTAAACGCGGGGTCGATTATGTACCTTCATTTCACTATCACCTCACCTCACTGTCACCAACCCTTCAATTTTTTGTCTAAATTCACGGCTTTTAATTTTGACGTTTCAAAATATACCTATGACATTAGAAAACACGTGGTTAGACTTATGGTTAGGTTCTGCAAGATTTAAATCAGTCGTCGTGAATCAAGTACAATAAAAAAAAAAAAGTAGAATATTCAATGGGCTACCATTCATAGATTTATTCATAGGGATAGAGAATTTGATTGTGTGGAAAAGGAAAAACTCACCAAAGGAAATCAAGTAAATTTATTATAATTTTTAATTCTAGAATATATTGTGTCATTTATGAAGGGGTTATTCAATATTTTAAATGTTACCGCAAATGTTAAAGAATTTTTCTGGGAATTTTAAGAGATTTTAAGGTTTGTCATGGAATTTCAAAAGGTTTCTAGGAATTTTTAGAGATTTTCACTAATTTTAACGTGGATTTCATGGAATTTGAAAATATTTCTAATACTCGTAATGGATTTTAAATCATATAAAAGGGATTTGAATTGAAAAAAAAGTTTTTGAAAATTTTAAGAGATATGATTGATTGGAAAAGGAAAAAGTCACCAAAGGAAATCAAGTAAGTTTATTAAAATTTTTGATGCTAGAATATATTGTGTCATTTATGAAGGGGTTATTCAATATTTTAAATTTTACCGCAAAATTTCAAGAATTCTTCTTGGAATTTTAAGAGATTTTAAAGTTTGTCATGGAATTTCAAAAGATTTCTAGGAATTTTTAGAGATTTTCCCTAACTTTAACGTGGATTTCAGAAGATTTATGAGATTGGAAATTTTTCTGGAATTTTTATGGATTTCATGGAATTTGAAAATATTTCTAATACTCTTAATGGATTTTAAATCATATAAAAGGGATTTGAATTTTTATCATTTAGAAAATATATATAAAAATATAAATTATAAATGTAAAAAAATATAAAAATATTAATTATATGTAAGAAGAATATTATTTAATTAAATTTAAAAAAAACATATAGGTACAAGCGTCCTGTAAGGCGCAAGCTTCACGAAGGGCTAGGGATGTGAGTCGATGAAACGTTTCATTGAAACATTGAAAGTTTCATGAAACAATGAAACGTTTCATTGGACCAAAGTTTCTGAAACATTTCAAAGTTCCATAAAACATATATGCGCATGCGGGTTCACATCATGTTGAAATTAGGTCATTTTGTGTCGTGGTCGATTAGGGCGGGAAATTTAAAAATAATAAAAAATCGAAATAAATAAGCAGTTTAAAAAATTAGATCGTTAGATAAATAATAAATTAACTTATATACGTAAATTAATAATAAAATACAATTATAACAAGAATAAAATGATGTTTTCTTCATTTCGAATCTACACGACACAAAATGACCTCTTCTTCTTCTTGTTTCTTCATTGGCTAGTGCCTGCTTGTAAAGCTTTGCACATACGGCCATGACCAGGTACAAAATGACCTAATTTCAACATGATGTGAACCCGCATGCGCATATATGTTTTATGAAACTTTGGAATGTTTCAGAAACTTTGGTCCAATGAAACGTTTCATTGTTTCATGAAACTTTCAATGTTTCAATGAAACGTTTCATCGACTCACATCCCTATAGTCCGATGTCAGCAGTCAGCAGAAAACGTTGGTGTAAAGCAGAAACGCATGAGTGACAGAGATAGGCAGGTCTGTTTGTCTCTTTCACTCTCATGAGTTTCTACTTTACGCTGAAATTTTCTGACGACATGGGACTGCACCGTCCGACCGAGAATATGACAGAATTTATGAGAATTTAAAAGAATTTAAGAGAATTTAAGAATTTATGATTTTCAGCAAAATTTACTAGCTAAGGCATATTTATTAATGTAAAATATTAAAAATTCAGCTTATAAAGGCTTGAGCACAATCATGTACTTATCCCGTGTTCCTTGTCCTCAAGATTTTCTGTCCTTTTCTATCGTGGCTAAATAGAAAAGAACAGAACCATCTTTTGGACAAGTACATGAGACAAGTACAGTGTTCGTCATGTATGCCTTAACATTTATCACTAGGATTTTGCATTGAATGCACACAAAAATCTAGTGACAAGAAGAATTATTGAAATTTTGCGGTAAAATTTAAAATATTGAATAACCCCTTCATAAATGACACAATATATTCTAGAATTAAAAATTATAATACACTTACTTGATCTCCTTTGGTGACTTTTTCCTTTTCCAATCAATCATATTTCTTAAAATTTTCAAAAACTTTCTTTTCAATTCAAATCCATTTTATATGATTTAAAATCCATTAAGAGTATTAGAAATATTTTCAAATTCCATGAAATCCATAAAAATTCCAGAAAAATTTCCAAACTCATAAATCTTCTGATATCCACGTTAAAGTTAGGGAAAAACTCTAAAAATTCCTAGAAACCTTTTGAAATTCCATGACAAACTTTAAAATCTCTTAAAATTCCAAGAAGAATTCTTGAAATTTTGCGGTAAAATTTAAAATATTGAATAACCCCTTCATAAATGACACAATATATTCTAGCATTAGAAATTTTAATAATCTTACTTGATTTCCTTTGGTGACTTTTTCCTTTTCCAATCAATCATATCTCTTAAAATTTTTAAAAACTTTCTTTTCAATTCAAATCCCTTTTATATGATTTAAAATCCATTAAGAGTGTTAGAAATATTTTGAAATTCCATGAAATCCATAAAAATTCCAGAAAAATTTCCAGTCATAAATCTTCTGAAATCCACGTTAAAATTAGTGAAAATCTCTAAAAATTCCTAGAAACCTTTTGAAATTCCATGACAAACCTTAAAATCTCTTAAAATTCCCAGAAAAATTCTTTAAAATTTGCGGTAACATTTAAAATATTGAATGACCCCTTCATAAATGACACAATATATTCTAGATTTAAAAATTATAATAAACTTACTTGATTTCCTTTGGTGAGTTTTTCCTTTTCCACGCAATCAAATTCTCTATCCCTATGAATAAATCTATGAATGGCGGCCCATTGAATATTCTACATTTTTTTTTATTGTACTTGATTCACGACGACTGATTTAAATCTTGCAGAACCTAACCATAAGTCTAATCACGTGTTTTCTAATGTTATAGGTATATTTTGAAACGTCAAAATTAAAAGCCGTGAATTTAGACAAAAAATTGAAGGGTTGGTGACAGTGAGGTGAGGTGAGAGTGAAGTGAAGTTACGTAATCGACCCCCGAGTTAAAAGTTTAAAAAAGTGTCAGGTGTGTGCAAACGTATCCAGTAACTATAGCAAATAAGAGAGATATTAATCAGTTAATCTCCAGAAAGGGAACAGTGTTGCCAGATCGCGATACGGTTACGTTTATCTATTTGACGAGTCACTAAAATTTCAATGTATTTTATTAGATTATTTATTAAACTACGTGGTGAATAAATTTGATTTTTTTTAAATTTGTATTTTGAAGCAGCACAAATACTGACATTTTTTGAAATTCTCTACCAGAGCATTTAATTACTAAAAATGAAATTGTGGAGAGTGCCTATGCATTCCTCATGAATTACATGTTAAAGTAGTCAACTTTGACATTAATTATCTCCGTATCGGTAAGGTCAAAAAATTTGAAATTAATTTAGCATATAAATCATCATTCTATTTAAATATAGCTCCTTTTTTAAAAAATTCTACCTGAGATCGATTTTTTTACATACAACCTTAAATGCCTTGAAAACAAAAAAAATCTCTGAGAGCTGTTGAATTTTATTTCAAATGTAAAATATATTTAATAAAGTAATAAAGTGAAGTTATTCAATCATGAAGGCTTTCGATATATCGTTTTTACTTTTATTATAAAATTATTCTTTCTATCATCGTTCTTAGTTTAAATTTGTATAATTTTGACCTTTTTCATTGGAAATAAGTAAATTTTCCACTGCACTCTTTTCTTTTTGAATTACACACAAAGTGTGTCGTATTACGCATTTTAGGCCATGCTTCCAATTGAATTTTTCAGTGCAATACCATTTGCATTTTGCAGAAGAAATTTGCTTTTTGTTCTTTATTTACTCTCTTCATTCTAGTCAAAGATCTTTACACATCAAAAATGTCTTTCCAATTGAATCGTTTTGTTCAATAATACCCTTTTTGCATTTTTAGATGTCACTTCTTTTTCATTTGATATTCATGCTGTTGAGGCAGTTTATACCGTACACTGGAACCTCGAAATAGTCCTTCTCGAAATAAACCCAATTCACTCCCTTCCCGACAACTGAGCAAGCATCAACCTTGGGCGCTGCAAAATACTCAGGACTTTTTCGAGGTACCAGTGTAGAAGGTTTTACTTTTTACTGCACAGTAGATTCTATAATAATACGTTACGTAGCCAATCAGAACCCAAGTGGAGGAAAAGAAGCGCTTCTGATTGGTTCTGATTCTGGTTGTTTGATTAGTTACGCTAATTCATTTTTTCATTTTTTTTTCGCTACGCTTCTTCCCCTCAACTTGGCTTCCGACTACGAAGCTTAGTAGAATTTATTGTGTAGCAAAAACTACGACGGTGTAAACTTCCTTGTTATAGAAATGCAAGTGACTTCTAAAAGTGCATATATGGTCTTTTTCCAGTCAATCTCTGTATTTTTTATGAATTTAGTAGAATGTAACTAAAATTGTGATTTGTTTTCAGGTAAGAAACTGAAGTGTCCCTTCTGCGAGAGACTGTATGGCTACGAGACGAATTTGCGGGCACACATAAGGCAGCGTCATCAGGGAATTAGAGTTCCGTGTCCATTCTGCACTCGAACCTTCACCAGGAATAACACAGTTCGACGGCATATTGCGCGGGAGCACAAGACCGAGTTAAGTTTAAAGGCCTTTCAACAGGCGAACCACTCGGTCACGGATTCTGTACCCCAGTAGCGCAATGGAAACGACAGGATGCAGCTGTTAAATAATGCGCCCGGATCCACAATGACAAGCGATTACTACAGTGACCTGCGAGTGGCGAATTAGATATCTCCCCTCATTACTCACTTCCTCCACCCTTCAACGACCACTGCCCTTCCCCACGACGTCAACTCTCCAGGATCTTCTCCGAAGGCTATCGCAACATTATCGTCGGGGATGTATTATTCTGGAGAAGATACATCGGATGCTCTAACAAAGTAAGCGTCGGTCAGGGCTCGAAGAAGAAGCTGCAATACGTTGAAGATAATGGAATGCAGCAAACACAAAACTAGTCAATGAAAGTGCAACGGTCAAGTATAATGATTTTACCTATATACTATAAAGAAGAAAAAGACGATACATATTGCATAAAGAAATAAATGAAATAACACATATTATAATCGTAGAGAACGAGTGAGTAAAAGTGTGCATGGAAACAGAACACAAGAAGAGGGAGCAGAAAAGCAAATCAACTCAGGTTATATAGATATTACACATCAGGTTTTGTAAACTTGGAAACAGTAATTAGTAAAAAGTACATGTTACCTTCGATATACGAGAGAGCGAGACAAAATAGAGAATTTAAATACTGCTCATTCAGCGTTACATTTAAAATTAAAAATACAAGACTACAATACCCGCTGCCACTGAATCTACGTTAGTTATTAACGTAGGAAATTGTCGATCATATAATTTTAAATATTACTGTTGAAATCTGAATCTAGAATCGAGCTAGAGTTGAATATAGATTTTAATTTTAAGTTACGTCACGCACAGTGCCAAAAATACAGAAGTCTTTATACCGAAGCGATTTTATACACGTGTAGTTGCGAGTTTTTTCAAACTATAATCTACTTCTATACGATATTAATCAATAAGGATGAGCAAATATCCACGTTGAATCATACACTCGTGCATCGTGTCAAACCTTTCGAAGAACGCGCTTTTCCTTCTTTCGATCTTCCAACGGAATGCTGCCTAATAATTATGTACAATATCACATTTCATATTCACGTGTTATTACTAACGTCCGATAAGAACGCACATGTAAATAAATATTCAAATCTCACGATTCGTCACTTGCATCAACGCGAGTCACATTTGTCTAAATGACATGTGAAATAAATGAAAATTTTGTTAATCATGCAACATTTCGTTGAAAGGTTAGGTTGAGACTGAGAGATACCGCACAAGCCTGATGATAATGAAAATGTGATCAATTACGTAACTACTTTTAAGAGATTAAATATCCACGCGTTTTCCGAAAAGTTCGCTGCACGAGATATTACAACATAACAAATGATATCATTTTGTTACCTATTTACAATGTTTAATATAACGGACTTTTGTCTGTAGCAATAGAGTCAAAGAACTAGTAGAAGCCGTCGCTGATCAGAAATAGTTTATAGTTACCAAGTGCGGAACTTATAGCCGGTTATAATGCGATAAAACACAGTGATCAATAACTATAGTTAAATACTCCTAGTCAGGATGGCACTCGCGATATTATATTGTTGCAGTATTTACACATTTTACAGATTTTTCTCATTTTTTGTTACAGAAGTTTAAAGAATTATTATTACACAACGATATGCCTATAGTAAGTTTATTGAAGACAATAGTGACGATAGAGCATTATTTAGTATTTAAATATGCATTCACAGAATGACTTAACGTGCATAATCGAGCTCGGTGATTTCGTTTTTACAATTTTTCACTCAATGGACATGTCTCTAAAGTATGTTTTCATCTTCTTTTTCTCTTTTCGTGCTGGTCACTTTTTTTTTTCATTACGTCAGTTTTCACCGTAGTACGTCTTACTACAGAGTAGATTCTACTACACTTCGTAGCCAATCAAAAGCCAAGTGGAGGGGAAGAAGAACTGCTGATTGGTTACCATTCAAAGAAGAAGAATCAGAATCAATCTGAAACGCTTCTTTGTCTTCATTTTGGTTCTGATTGGTTAAGAAGTGTAGTAGGATCCACTGTGTAGTAAAACTTACTACAGTGTAAAGTGCCTCATATTAACATATCTGATGCATCTTTCCCACATCTTGTATTAGAATGTTTTTACGTTTCAGCGAAATAATGTGTTCATAGAAATGCGAATGAAATATATTTCAAGACACATGTCCATTTTTTCAGTTAATACACGTATTAATATCTACAATGATAGAATATACTAGTAATACTAAATGTAATTATAACGTGAATATGCGCAGATCTGCCAAAAGTATGAATATGCTACCTCAATCATTTTCTATGACGTAAACCGTACAGGGAACACATAAGAGTCAGTTTTATTACCATAAGTGTTGCAATCTGTGTATGAAAACAGAATGTACGATAATTTGAGTAATTTCAAACTCTAGAGATTGAAAGTTATCCTTTCGCTACATTCTTGTCCTACATGAACTGCGATATTCGTTTTTCTACTCACTAAGACTTATTGAGCATACGTTTAGAGACTTATCAGAAAGAATGAATGTGTGAATGAGATAATACGCATTTTCAAAATCAAAGCACAGAAAGTGGAAGTATCGAAAAATTCCGCCAATAGTTTGCCTTTACACTGACAAGAAATTCGCGCTTACGTATTCGGTGACGTCGAAGACTTGTGGGAAATTTGGCAATTAAAAGAAAAATATTAAAATATTGCTCGATTGCAACTGGGAGTGGAGCGTATTGCAAAGGGCGGGTTGGGGGAAGTATTATTCAGAATGCTGAGGTCGTAGAAGGCGGAAAAATTGAACATGTTTCGTTGTCCGGTGGCATTACTGGTGATACAACAAACACTTACACGCACACAAACACACACACACAAATGTAAATATGTATACTTATTTCGATTATACGAAAAAAATTATATTTAATATATATGTACTTTCTGGCCCTTCTGCACAGCAGAAAGCAATCATTTGATGTAAACAATGAAGCCAAGCTTGTTTAGTTATTAGACTTAACACCATTCCTGATTTATTGGATGGATTTAAAACAATCGAATTTACGATTCGTCTTTCTTTTATTTTTGTTTTTATTGTAAATTGCAAATTAACACACGTTTACATACACAACACATTAACACACATTAACACAGTTTAATACAATTTAAGAGACATTAAAAAGGAAACACATAAACACTTGTGCGGTTGCAAACGCGCCGAACGCCGATAGGCGAAGTGAAACACGTACCTAGATAATCAATATAGAATTATTATGGAATATAAAATTAATGTGTATTACAACGATTGAAAGAGAGCGTTAAACACATGTGTATAATTATGTAAATGTACGTAAACCTATGGCAGGGTCGGGAAAGAAAATATGGTGAGAGCATTCGTATTTTTTTTTTTTTTTTTTCATCTCGCTGCTTTCTAACTTGTTTTAGAATAAGCGATTTCCGTTTCGTTATTTCCTTCTTACGTTACATTAAGCTTCCCTTCTGGTTAGTGTTACGACATCTAAACGAAAACATCGATCATTTAGAATATCAATACTTAAAAATCGATAACTGGATATCGATACTTGAAAATCGGTATTTGAAAATCGATGAAATCAAAATTTCCGATGTCGATGTTCGAGCACTGCTTCCGGTAGAAACTACCGGAAGCAGTGATAATAACTCTACTAATATTACTTTGAGAAAAAGTTACACAAATATTTGAGTTTAGTTTCTAATTGAAAGAAATTTTCTGGCGGCAGTCTCGGGGAAAACAGAAACCAGAATTGCGTTTCTCTCTTCCTGCTATGTAAAATTTTACGTTATGAATGCGCATACATTCGATTTTGTTCTTCAAGTGTGATGAACTCAGTCTCATGCAAGGAAACCAGTGATTAAGGGGGTCGTCTCATGTGATGGGTCAAAAAAATCGATTTTTTTTGCATAAATCGCTTCCTAAAAACATCTAGAATGTGTGTGTGAAAGGATTTTTGGAAATTCGGATTCGTTAAGAAGTGGAAAAGATTTTTATTTCATTCATACCCAAACTTTTTTTTTGCACAAATTGATTCATAAACACATCTAGAATGTATGTGTAAAAAGATTTTTGGAAATTCGGATTCGTTAAGAAGTGGAAAAGATTTTTATTTCATTCATACCTAAACTTTCAAACGTGTTTTTCTCAAAACGTCATCTTTCACAACGGTCAACGCAATATCTCAAAAACTAATTGACCGATTGAGCTGAAATTTTTATGGTATACTCAGGACATCTATAGTTTTGGCGTGAACCAGAATAATTGTGATATCTATATTTATTTTTTTTTAATTAAAAAAATAACAAAAAAAAATATGATGAAAATCGTGTTTTTATGTTTGACAGTTGACAAAAAAAAATATTCAAAATTTTGACTCAGTTCTGGTTCCGGCTATAGCCACAGATCTACCAATTAAAACGATCGGTGATTTTTTAATTTCAGATCAATAGAACAGCTGGAATCATGTTGACCATCCCCCAACTTTTTTTTGACACGGATGTCAATCCAGATGTCTACAGTCGATTTGACTTTACATTTTAGCATAAAAAATTTTATAATGACTGCGGAATAGTTCGTAAATTTACCAAAAAAAACCAAACAATTTGGCCTGTATTATTCGTCACAAAAAATTCATAAAAAAGTGTAAGAAAAACGCTTGTCACATGAGACGATGACCTTAACTGTGCGCGAAAAAAGTTGAAAAGTAACGATTCTGTGATGGTAAATGTGACGACAGATTAGATTAATCGCACTCGGAGAAGCAGGTGGATATCTTTACGAATTTATTACAGTTTCCGATAAATTATTATTGTTCATTGTATCCTCGGTTCTGTTTTGACGACCAAGTTGTCGGAATTTTTGTTGGTAGTTGATATTGCAGAAGAGAGAAGTAGGGAAATAGGCGTGCTCGGAATTAGCTTGCGAGAAGTCTGAAATTGAAGTTGATTAAATTTGATGACCTTCGATTACAGATCTTGATGCAGATGTGCAAAATATTTTTTAAAAAATCGAGCATGTTCTTTTTAAATTCTTTTTTGTTTTAGCCTTTCACGATACATTTTCAGAAGAAAGTGCCTTTATGCTGGTTTTTTTCATTTTAATTTTTCAATCCTGAAAGTGATTTCCAAGAAGATTCATGAAAAATAAGACCTGTGGTAAATAAATTTTGAAAGAGCGTTGCAGAATCAAAAAATATTTTGCGAGAATACATCTGCATGCGATTAAATATGTATAAATAAAAAGACACGAGCATTGTACTACATTGTAGGATAATATGTTGCATGTTGTTTATATAATTCGTGTTTATGGATTGAAAATCCTTTATAAATGTCGTGTGTGACACAGTTTGACGACGAGCCGGCGTTTACACCGTGAATCATTGAGTTGAGCGCTACAATTCTAGAGATTTATGATCTCAAGATGGATCGTATTATTATTTTTGATAGCATTATCTTCTTTTAAAGGTACTTTTAAAAAATGATTCCTTTGAACAATTCTATTTTCACCAGAAAACCTTCGAGATGATTTTGATTAAAAGTAACATTTTCCGCAGAGGTCGCGGTGTAAATGCATATTCGAGTGAATTCGCAATTATATCACATAACGCATCGCACATTAACACACAGATAGCATCGATGAATAATAGCAACTAAGAAAAAAAAAAACAAAATTGTATAATCGACGCCGTCGAAACTGAAAATCGCGCAGAGTGCACAAACAACTGCACCTAAGTGTGGGCATACATAGTTAATAATTAATCACCACAATAATATGTACGTAAACTCTTACGTACATAAACAAGCACTCATAGACGATACATAGTTTAATAGTTAATAATACATAATGCTATAATAATGAAGCGATGTGAAATCGTGGGCTCATTGTCAAAAGCGGTTCGTCGACCGTGGTTTATAGTACAAAATAGCTAATGTTAAGGAAAAAAGGATAAAGCATATTGAGAAATGTTATATGACTTACAGTAAATATACACGATATCGCGATTTAATTAGCATGATGGTTGAGTTGATCCACGAATAAGCAGCTCAAGAAGCTTGAAAGCGTTTTAAAATCAGTAGAAAATAATACGTAAAATGTGAAATTAGTGGAAGCCGCGGATTTGTGGTGGCGCTTCGATTGTCGCGATACCTTAATGGAACAAATACAATATTTCAAGACACTAGTACAAATGATACCTCACACATAATATACAGGGTGCACCGAAGCTTAAAGACGCCTTTAGATATACAAATTCATATGAACAGCTGTATTTTGTGAATAGACGAATGATTTCTTACATGTATTCCGTCGACGTGTGATGTATATGATAACGGATACAGAGTCAAAAGAAGATGATAAACTTAAATAAATTTGGAGGTCGACAAATCGATTCTTCCGCGAGTCCTTTTCTCAGGTATCAATGAAATCCAAGTACAAACTATAAAATATAATAGTCGATAAGTAAACTTAACAATAATCAAGTGATGCAATAGTTCAGTGTATAATGGAAAGTCGATGTTCAGTGTAAGGATTTTTAATAGCAGTGTTTAGGGGCATGTGATACTTTATCATAAGAGCAATTTAGTTTCCTCAACTTTACGCTCTCAATAATAAATATTTTTGCTAAAACTAGGCCATTTACATTCATCTGTACGAAACGGAGTTAAATGGTCTAGTTTTAGCTAAAAATATTCATTATTGGGAGCGTAAAGTTTGGGAAACTAAATTTGCTTTTATGGTAATTATCACACGTCCTTAACTAAATGTGCGAGGAACGTGCGTACTAGCATCAGCAGAATCTCTCATTCTGTAATTCTGTACACTTCACTCTCATTTTTCTTTCTTTATTTTCACTTAGAACTGCAATACGCCATTTAACGTGGCCAAAGTCTGAACTAGAAT
>CAJFCO010017488.1:8259-41547 GCA_904066015.1 Synergus gifuensis | reverse complement strand
CGGTCTCTCTAGTTTAGAGGTTTACAACTAAATCCCTAAATTGCTGAAATGTGTGAGGACAATACCTATTTTCCGAAATATAGATTGTAATAGTTTAAGGATTTTATAGAGACCATTTAGATATTTCACATCAGGCAAACATCTTCAAAGTAGGCATTAAATTTCTCGAGTTACGACGTAACACTCAGTATAGGGTAGGTCCTTATTTTTCGATTTCCGATTCTTCTTGGTCTCACCCCCCTATTTTGTTAGAATGAACAAAAAAATGATCTCCACCAAATTTTAGCGAATTCGGTTAATATTAACACGTGCCTCAAAACACTCAAAGTTTCTTATGCAATTAACATGGGGAAAAGTACCGTCCAACTTCAAATGCAGGTATTTCTTTTATATTTCACCGAAATCCTTTGGCTCTGTGCAATTGTAATTTTTAGACTATGTTAAAAAAACACATCTAAACGGAAAAATTTTTTTGCAAAATTTAAAAATGGCGGACCCCTAAATTTGAACCAAAATTACAATTTCCACAATTGATAATAAAATCTCGTCAAATTTATACAAAAGGTAGATTTATTTATTAAAAAGCACGCGATGACAATGAAAACTCAAAATTTGGGAAAAATTCAAGATGGCTGCCAATTTTTTTTTCTTTACTCATTATTTCTTTGTTTCTCGATCACATCTCTTTAGGTGTCAATTGAAAGACATATATTATTGCAAAGAAAGATATCTCGTGATGTACAAAAATCAAAATTTTGAAAAATTCAAAATGGCGCCTTATGAAATACTCTAAAACTCGTCTTTTCTAAGCTTTTCGTCTTAAAATCTACAAATTTTGAGGAAAAATCATAAAGTTATTAATAAGTATATTTTATAAGTGAACGATTCATTTCCGCTTATTTTGAGTACCCATTTGTCCCTTGACATACTTTTAATTTTTTAATATAAAATAAAATGTCATAAATTTGTAGGTTATTTGGCCGTTTGATTTGTGTTGATAACTCCATACACAAAACAAACGGCCAAATAACCTACAAATTTATGACATTTTAGTTTACCATATATTAAAAAATTAAAAGTATGTCAAGGGACAAGTGGGTACTAAAAAAAATCTGCCCGCTTCGCGGGCACATTCTCATCGCGCGCTTCGCGCTCCGAAATATATACACGTCGCGCTTCACGTTCCGTGTTGCGCGCTTCACGCGCTTGTGCCCTTCATGAAGCTTGCACTTTACAGGACGCTTAAACCTATATGTTTTTTTTTAATTTAATTAAATTATATATTTTTTATGTATAATTTAAATTTTTATATTTTAATTTATTTTTTTATAGTTGTAATTTATATTTTTTTAAATTTAATTAAATTAAATTTAAATTAAATTAAATTACAGCTTTGAATGCAAAAGTTAATTAATTTACTTAAGGTTCTATCGACCTTAAGGAGCACATTCTCATCAGGGCACTCGCGCGTCGCGTTCGATATTTGATTTAAACCTCGCGCTTCGCGCTCGGCTCTGTTTAACAATATAATATTTTTCACGATTAAAACGAAAACTACTCATCCTATTGAAAAATGGTCAAAGGAGAACTTGTAGATTTCCTTAAGGCCAATAATTATGTTTTTTATCATTTTTTCTGCATCTCGCGTTATTTGGCTCAAAATTTGAATTTTCGATTTTTTAAGGAAATTCAGAAATTCAGTTTTCTTTCATTTTTTTTGGATTTTCAAAATGTTATAAATCTTTCAATTTTTTTTTTATCCAAAAAAGTCATTAAGAAAAATTGTTCGAATTTTTGAGTACTACGAACATACGTCATTATAATTTTTAAAATAAAAAAAAAAGTGGTTTCAACATTTTTCAAAATGCTCCAACTTTTTGAATTTTCATCCAAAATGGCTGGCCAACGAACTTGACCTTCATTTTAGGACATTAAAAGAGTATACCAAAGGACAATCCAATCGGTCAATTCTTTCGAAAGTTATCGTGCTCACAAACTAAAAATCTACACACACACACACACACACACACACATTTGTAAAAACATGTTTTTCGGGTTCAGGGGGTCCCAAAACGTGGACATTTGACAAAAACTGGGGGGCTGTAAGGGTATTAAATTAGGAGCTGAGTTAAAGATTTAAACGCTTATTCTTATATAACAAATAAAATTTCGCACGCAACGCTGGGGGAATCAAGCGCACGATCTATCGGATGCGAGTCTATAACCTAAACCACTACCCTAATGTCATGAGATGGTGGTCCCATATTTTTTCCAAGGTATACTCAATCCGAGCATACACAAATATTAAATTGAACCGCCGGATCGTAAAAGGGCATATAAAATTTTTTTGTCCGAGCACAATGATTTCTCATCCCTTTTGAAATTTTTTTTAAACATTCATGTTGTAAAATTTATTTCAAGTAATTCCTTTGCTTGCATAATAAAACAATTTATTGAGACAGAAAAATAATATTGTTTTAGCACCAAAAATTTGGTTTCAACAACAAAAAAGGCTCAACAAAATTATTTTGTTCCCATTATTACTAAATTTCTTTTCCTATAGTGAAAGATTCACAAAGTATTGCAGGGCGAAGACATATAGGGATATATTTACGTAATATTTCAACTTATTTTTGCATAATCATTCAACAACAATTTATTATGTTTATGCATTTTAAATGAAAATTAATTTTGCTGTTAATTTCTTATTAAGCGTTGAAAACAATATGTATTATTCATTGAATGCATATGAAGATACAAAATAGTTTTGGTTTTTTCATATGTCAACTAATTCTATCTTCTAAGCAACTTAAAATGAAAATTGCTGTTTGTTGTTGAATGAAGATTCAAAATGTTATTGAAATATGTACAAATGTACAAAATAACAAATTTTTTGTAAACTTCGATGTATTCTTAATTATTCAATTTGCAATAAAATAATACGAATTTTCAAGTAATGATATTCCTCAAATATTAAAAAAAATCATAATTATATAGATTAACTGGTAAAATTATATTGCCCTTGAAAATATTGGGTCTATAACTTAATTCGTGCGGTTTGCTAAGAGATGGCGTAACTTGATTATTATTCAATCGTTCTAATATTCCGAAAATGCGTTGGAAAGCTACTATCATTGTGCGTCTGTTTCAGTATTTGTTATTCATTTAAAGCGTAAACAACAATAATTTTTTTTCACTCAAATATGTCGAATTTTGTGCCTGGAAAAGTGTTTTTGTGGGGAGTTCTTCTTCATTACTTTAATATGAAGAAAACTGCTGTCGAAAGTCATCGTATTTTGGTGGAAGTTTATAGTGAACATGCTCTAGCTGAGTGAACGTGTCAAAAGTGGTTTGCACGATTTAAAAGTGGTGATTTTGGCTTGGAAGACGAAGAACGTCCTGAGCAGCCAAAAAAGTTTGAAGATGAAGAACTGGAAGCATTACTCGATGAAGATTGTTGCCAAACACAAGAAGAGCTCGCAGAATCTTTGGGAGTCACTCAAGCAGCCATTTCAAAACGTTTAAAAGCAGCCGGATACATTCAAAAGCAAGGAAATGGGATTCCAAATGAACTCAAGCCGAGAGACGTTGAAAGGCGGTTTTGCATGTCCGAAATGCTGCTGGAACGCCACAAAACGAAGTCCTTTTTGCATCGGATTGGTGATGAAAAATGGATCCATTACGACAACCCCAAGCGCAAAAAATCATATGTGAAACCCGGCCAACCATTAACATCAACACCAAAACCGAATATCCATGGCGCGAAGGTAATGCTCTGTATTTGGTGGGATCAGAAGGGTGTGCTGTATTATGAGCTGCTAAAACCGGGTGAAACCATAAATGGAGAACGCTACCGAACACAATTAATCCTTTTGAAGAGAGCAATAGCCGAAAAACGCCCGGAATATGCGACCAGACACGAGGCAATAATTTTCCATCATGACAACGCTCGGCCCCATATTGCTATTCGGGTTAAGAACTATTTGGAAAACAGTGGATGGGAAGTTTTACCCCACCCGCCTTATAGCCCAGACCTTGCCCCTTCTGACTACCATTTGTTCCGGTCGATGCAGAAAGCCCTCACCGGACTACGGTTCACCTCAGAACAGGGTATCAAAAATTGACTTGATTCATTCTTGGCCGCCAAGCCAGCGCAGTTCTTTTGGAATGGAATCCACAAATTGCCAGAAAGATGGGAAAAAGTCAAAGATTCAGATGGGCAATACTTTGAATAATGCTATTGTATATGTTTTTCTTAAATAAACGTTCAAATTTTGAAAAAAAAAACCGCACGAATTAAGTTATAGACCCAATAATCAAAAACAATCTATTATTTTTTAGGAATAATACATTGTTTTACTATTAATTGCAAATTTAGAGTTTAAATTTCGAAGTTTAGAGATTAAGAAGTGTTTAGAGATGAGATAGAAAAATTATTTTTGAAAATTAGAGATTAAAGAGTGTCTAAAGAGGAGTTAAAAATATTCAAGATCTTCATAGTAGGGGCTAAAAATTATGTAGAAGCAAAAGCGAATGAAAATGTATTTGGGAGCTGCTAAGTAGGAGCTAGTAGAATAAGCAGCCGCAAATTAGAGACAATACTTCTACTTGGAGCGTCAAAGTAGAGCCTATATTTCGACTTGGGATAGAGAACTGGAGATGGAAGCGAGTTGAAATTGACAAGGATAGTCAAGAATAGGCGAAAGATAGGAAGAAATAGAGAAGTGAGGATTGAAAGAGTAAAGAGCGATTTTTAGTAATAAAGAGATAGAAAGAGATAGACTGTAATAGGCGCGAGATAAATAGAGATAGAGAAGTGCGTATTGAAAGAGATAGATCAAACATTGATTCAAAAGGAGATAGAAAGAGATAGACGGGGATAAACAATAGATTGAAAGAGGTAGAGAAGTGGGTATTGAACGAGATAGGAGTGGATGTAGATAAGCGTGAGATAAACTAGCTGACAAGTTCTATGAACTTTTGTGCTCATTCAATGAGCACTTTGCTTCCTGTAAGCAAATCTGTTATGCTTTCTCATAGAGGAAGCATTAAATATTCTTTACATCAGCATTAAATTTTGATTATTTAAGAAGTTATATCTATTCGAAAAATTCATTTTCGAAAATTACAATAAAGCACAACTTTCTTTATTTTTCAATGAAATGCATTAATCTTATAGGTCAATCGATTCGTCTGGACACAAGGAATCTTCATTTCCCTTACACCAGCTTTAAATTTTTATTATTTGAGAACTTATATTCGAAAAATTAGTTTTTAAAAATACAATTAACCGTAACATCCTTATTTTTTAATGAAATGCATTAATCATATAGGTCAATCGATTCGTTTCGATGAAAGTAATTTTCATTTTCCTTATATCAGCTTTCAATTTTTAATATTTGTGAAGTTATAGTGAAAAAATGAATTTTTCGAAAATTATAAAAGTACACGAAACTTGTAAAATTATATATTTTGATAAACCTTTGTAAAAAAATTCAACTTGGTAAATAGTGGAATAAATATGCCAAATTTCATCAATTGCGAGCGTTCACATATGTCACGCTGTATTTCAAGCTTTTTTATCCCCCCGTGCCCCGTGTCACATTCTGTCACTAATTGAAAAGATCCCTCCATAATATTACGTCACGTTCTTTCAACCCCCCACCTTTTTCAAAATTTTTGCAAAATAATTATAATAAACACTTTTCGGAACCTTCTTAAATATGAGAATTAATCGTTATATGAACATAATAAAAAATATACACCTGATTATTAAAACTTTTTTGTTTATTCTTTTCAAGAAACATAAAACATATAGAGGCGCTACTGACGGTTGCGCGGGAAAATGTCATAGTTCAAAATGTTTAATTTATATTTAATTTTTATCATCAGCTAGGAGATATATGAATTAAATATTTTTCAGTATGCGAATAAAAAATACGAAACCTTCCGTGAAATCACGCACAGAATGACTCGTCCCCCCCATGTCACGATTTGTCACGCTTGACAAGACCCCCCCCTTCCCTCGGTGCGTGACATCATATATGAACGCTCCCTTTTTTTTCTATACGCATTCTAAAAATATTGCAGGATCGTTAAAAGCGTGACACACACACACACACACACACACACACACACACACACACACACACACACACACACACACACACACGGACAATTGATTAGAATTGGAGTGAAATCACGTGAGGAAAGTTTAATTAAACGATTTTAAAAATATTGGAAAATGTATCGAAAACAAAGCTTCCTCTAAGAGGAAGCAATATTTAAACTAGCTGTAAATTCGATCTCGGGTGTTCCAATTAACTATATTTATATTTTTTTGTGCTCATTTTTTAAGCACTTTGCTTCCTCATTATGATAATGTTGCAAATAAATTTGCTTCCTCATAGAGGAAGCATTTAGAAATGAAAATTTTCAAAATTAAAAATAATCATAATTTTCTTAAAATTTAATAAAATTCATTAATCATACAGGTCAATCGATTCGTCTCAACGCAATGAATCTTTCTTTCCTGTACATTGAATTCCTGCTTTGAATTTTCATTATTTGAGAAGTTATAGTCGAAAAATCAATTTTACAAAAATTCAAAATGTACGTAAAAATTTTAAAATTCAATATTTTGAAAAATCCTTTGGCACGTTTTGAGATATTGCTGGTGTCAATATACCCTACAAATTTCATCAATTTATCTACAACTGTCTAAAGTTAATAGGGCAGGGTGTCCAGCGTGTGGGAAAAGCGTAAAAAGTGGGAATTGTACGGGAATTTCATTTGTGCGGGAAATGTACGGGAAATGTACGGGAATTTTTATTTGAAGCGGGATTTTTTATGTCCCTTGAATGGTTTAATTATGTGTAGACAGAATTTTTTGTGTCTTTATTCATTTGCAAATATTGCGCGCCATTAAACTACCTATGCGTGCCTATGCGGTCAATAGAGAAACAAAAATTCGATTTTTAGAATCGAAGAATCAATGTTTCGATCTATTGCAATGTTCACTACATTTTTAGGTCTGATATATGTATAATGTATATGTACGGGAATTTTGAAAAAGTCTGCGGGAAATGTACGGGAAATATACGGGAATTTTATCACACGTCTTCGCTGGACACCCTGTAGGGCGACAGAAAATGGCGACATCCATACACACATCCATACACACACACACACACATACATGCAGACAATTTATTAGAATGTTGTATTAGACATTTATCACGTGAGGAAAGTTTAATTAAACGGTTTAAAAAATATTGGAAAATGTATCGAAAACAAAGCTTCCTCTATGAAGAAGCAAAATTTCTTGAAAGTTTGTTAATTGCAACAAATCTTTTAAAATCGTTTGAAATTCTGTGAATTTATTTTGATACCAAATTGTTTTGAATTCAACTCAATTAAGTTTCAAATCTTTTTGCATTAGCCCAAAATTTTCTTAAAGTGCCCTTCTTGACTTGAATTATTTTGTATTTACCTTAAACGAGATTAGGCGCGCGCTTGAGCGCGCGTGTTTCGTTTATAGAAAGTGAAATGAAAATTGAAATCCTCGCGCCAAGTCGAGAATACTCACGACTTGACGCTCACTTCATGCGTAACCAGTGTTTATGCAGGAAATGCATGTAAAGGTAACGCTATGAAGTTAGCCGAAATTCATGTCCTTTTTATAATAGGATTTTGTTTAATTTATCTTGAACTTTATTGAATTGACTTTGATTTTTCTACAGTTCTGCCGACTTTTCTTTTGAGTTCGATTAAATTTTTTTAAAATTTCTTCGGAATTTTCTGGAATCTTATTGAATTCTTTTTTAACCTTTTCATTTATTTTGACTTTTTAAAAATTCTTTTAAGTTTTTTTTAAACTAGTGCAACTGGCGGTTGCTACGCGGCCGTCGTCGCACTAGCCTTTGTATGTTTTTTTCTACATACAATATGCCCAATGCTTTTTCTCTTATTACGATACTTTTCGAGACAAATTGCAGACTTTTCGATATTCGACTTTGTTCAATTCGAGATTTCATGTCATGACTTTTCTATTTCTTTAAATACTTTAGATTGCTTTGAACTGTTTTTTCTTTTCCATTTACTTTGCATTTTTGTTAATTTTTTATGTTGCTTAGAAAAATTTATTTTATTACATTCTCATCAGAGAAGGTATTAGATTTGTGTAAAATTTGACCCCCCCAGTTTTTGTCAAATGTCCACGTTTTGGGACCCCCTGAACCCGACAAACAGGTTTTTACGTGTGTGTGTGTGTGTGTGTGTGTGTGTGTGTGTGTGTGTGTGTGTGGATTTTTAGTTTGTGAGCACGATACTTTCGAAAGAATTGACAGATTGGATTGTCCTTGGGTATACTCTTTTAGTGTCCTAAAATGAAGGTCAAGTTCGTTGGCCAGCCATTTTGGATAAAAATTCAAAAAGTGGGAGCATTTTGAAAAATTTTGAAACCACTTTTTTTTAATCTAAAAATTCTAATGACGCACGTTCGTAGTACTCAAAAACTCGAACAATTTTTCTTAATGACTTTTTTGGATAAAAAAAAATTGAAAGACTTATAACATTTTGAAAATCCAAAAAAATGAAAGAAAACATAAATTAGAAGCCAAACAACGCACGATATGAAAAAAAGTCTAAAGATGAAAAATGTTTCTTTTTGAACGCCCTATAGGATCCGCATAACAACTTTTTGAATTTCCTTAAAAAATCGAAAATTCAAATTTTGAGCCAAAAAAAGCGAGATGCAGAGAAAATGATAACAAACATAATTATTCGCCTTAAAAAGATCTACAAGTTCTCTTTTGGCCATTTTTCAATAGGATGAGTAGTTTTCGTTTTAATCGTGAAAAATATTGTTAAACAGAGCCGAGCGCGGAGCGCGAGGTTTAAATCAAATATCGAGCGCGAAGCGCGAGTGCCCTGATGAGAATGTGCTCCTTAAGGTCGATAGAACCTTAAGTAAATTAGTTAAATTTTGCATTCAAAGCTGTAATTTAATTTAATTTAAATTTAATTTAATTAAATTTTAAAAAATATATAAAAATATAAATTAAAAATATAAAAAAATAAATTAAAATTAAGAAATATAAATTATATATACAAAATATATAATTTAATTAAATTAAAAAAAAAACATGTAGGTTCAAGCGTCCTGTAAAGCGAAAGCTTCACGAAGGGCAGAAAAGCGCGCGAAGCGCGCAACACGGAGCGCGAAGCGCGCGATGAGAATGTGCCCGCGAAGCGGGCAGATTTTTTTTTTATGGTTTTGTAAGAAGTTTTAAGATGAAGTTTATATTGTGGACGTTCACAAAGTATTTTTATTTTTATTTATAAAAAAATTACCTTTTCTCCTTTGTAGAAATTGCTTACATTTGTTGTTTCACTAATCCCTGATTTTTATTCTTGAAAAATGTATGTATTTTATTCTTAACTTATTTTTTATTATTTAGAGATAATTCGAAGCAAAATGGCTGGCAAAAATGTATTGATCTGTCTGAAGAACATCCACCAAATACAAAGATTTTCAATGTCATCTGCTGCTATTGTTAATAAGCATGGCAATCGAGAAATTGTTGGATTCGGTTTAAATGGAGACCCTAGTTACCTTGATCGACAGGAACGTCCTATGCCAGCTATCCGATTTAAGGAAGACACTCCTGATATACAGGTACTTATTAATTAATTTATTTATTTATTAGAGGGAGAGAAGGTGGGTCGGAGAAAAGCCTATGTCGTCTGTTGAGCATTTTACACACCAAATTTCAGTGTGTGTAGAATTCCACACACCACATTTCTCGACTTTGGGGGGTGGGGTAAAGGGGGTGAGATCTGCATATCATTCGGAAACGTTTCTGCAGCCTTGAAAGAAGCTAGGAGAAAAAAAATATTGTAATTTTATGTAATTTTTTTTTACAAATCATCACGATATACAGTGGGCTAGATTACATTAAAAATCGAAAAAAGTAGAAAAATTTCGAAAAAAAGAAAATGACGGACCATAAGTGATTTTGCGTTCTTAAAATGTATTTGACTTTTGCAGAAATCGATAAATTTACTAGTTTGAACTAGCTAATTTCAAATCTGAAATCAAAATTTTGCAAAAACAAAATGCGTGACCGAAATGGACCTTCAATACTAAAATGAAATTTCCATAAAACAATTTATACACTGAAGTCTCCCAAATGTCAAGAAATTATATAATATTTTTTTAGCATTTTAAATTACGCGCGAATAGCAACCAATCAGATACCAAGCGCAACGCGTGCGCAGTGGTTATCAAGTGGGATTTGAGGAAGCGGCACTTGACATTTGTGAGAAAAATGACTTGACATTTGGGAGAACTTGAGATTTAGGAAGTTGAAATTTGAGAGACTCGAGTGTATTTTCAAACAAGCATTATAAATATGCTGTGGGTATTTAAGTATAAAGAAATAATTGTGCACTGTGAGATTAACAAGTAAAACTAGCTGTAAATTCTTTCTGGGATGTTCCATTTAATTATAGAGGAGACCGGGGCAATTCGTGACAACGGGAAAAATTTGAAATAAGCGTCACCTGAATCCATGTGCCAGGAAAAATCTGAAAAAATTAGCGTAAAATTAGTGCCACTAGTGGCACTAGTGGCCATCTAGGTTGCTACAAAGTTTGACACGCGCCTATGCTATGATACGTGTTTTGTGACCGTAAAAGTGTTTTCGTGTCATAAAAGTAAAATCTTGAAATCTTCGACTTTTTTTTTAACACGAATTCATCAGTTGGGAAAAAAAACTTTAAAAAAAAAATTGTTCTCCAGATTGTTATGAACATATGTGGAACACAAAATGTATGCACTTTTATCTTATATGGATGTTATTTAAATCGAAAAATGACACATGACGCTGGGGTAATATGTGACATGAGCACCCAGGGTATTTCGTGACACATTACATTTGCAATGTTCCTATTCTTTACACATGACGTGAGCAGTGAGTCTAATGACGTAAGCGTACTAACCACAAAATGATGATGACTAAATATTATGAGTTCTAGTTTATTAAATCAATGAAGTCATTATGATGTTTCATAAAACAATAGATTTGAGTATTACAATTCATTATGAACAGTATTAGATTGATTTTATAGTACAGTTCATTATATACAGTTGATTGAAAATAGTGTCACGAATTGCCCTATACTCTGTCACGATTTACCCCGGTATCGGGTTAATAGGATTGTTTCACAATTTTAGATATAATAATTTTTGAATACATAATTTTAACCTAAACTCAATGTGAATTAAAAATTTGTTATCTGCTGAGTCGTTTAACAGAAAAACTAGCTGCGAAGTTGTATCAACTTTTGTGCTCATTCAATGAACACTTTGCTTCCTGTAAGCAAATATGATTTGCTTCCTCATAGAGGAAGCATTGAGTATTCTTTACATCAGCATTAAATTTTGATTATTTGAGAAGTTATATTCGAAAAATTCATTTTCGAAAATTACAATAAAGCACAACTTTCTTATTTTTCAATGAAATGCATTAATCTTATAGGTCAATCGATTCGTCTCGACGCAAGGAACCTTTATTTTCCTTACGTCAGCTTCGAATTTTGAATATTAGAGAAGTTATAGTTGAAAAACTAATGTTTCAAAATTAAATAGAACCATAACTTTGTTACTTTTCAATGAAATGAAATAATATTATAGACCAATCGATTAGTTTCGATGCAAGGAACATTTATTTTCCCTACGTCAAGTCAAAATTTTGATTATTTGAAAAGTTATAGTCGAAAAATTAATTTTTAAAAATACAATTAACTGTAACATCCTTATTTTTTAATGAAATGCATTAATCATATAGGTCAATCGGTTCGTCTCAACACAAGGAATCTTTATTTTCCTTACATCAGCTTTCAATTTTGAATATTTGAGAAGTTATAGTGAAAAAATGAATTTTACTAAAATTATAAAAATACACCAAACTTGTAAAATTAAATATTTTGTTAAACCCTTATAAGAAATTCAACTAGGTATATAGTGGAATAACTATACAAAATTTCATCAATTTATCTCTACGCGTTTTCAAGATATTGCTGGATCGTGGCATACATACATACATACATACATACACACACATACATACATGCGGACAATTTTTCAGGACATCATATTGGATATATTGCCCTTGAAATATGTTCAAAAAATCCCTTTTAGGGAAACTGGATTTTGTCACCACTACAAAGTTTCCTCTTTGAGGAAGCAAAATTATTAAAAATTGAAGGCGGGAAAACATCTATTCAAATTGATGTCACTTGGATGTCACGTGACTTAGAGGTTCTCATAATTATTAATATGACGATGTGGTTTTCGTGGAAACTAACGAAATAAAGAGGTTGGGCCACGGTCTGCTGTCAATTCTGATTATTTTTATTTGATAGCTTTACTAATTAAGGCTTATGTGACAAGCAAAGAAAATTTTTGCAAAAAAGTATTTTTATATTTGACAATAGCAAGAAATTCTATATCAAAGAAGTGAAACATAACCTATATGGCTATAAGTTATCAAGTAAAATCTTTTGAGAACAATTACTCTTAAAATACTCCGATACCATAAATATATCTACTTTCAGTAGATTTCCGCTATTGGTTTTTACAATACCCTAGTTTGGCATTTCTTTAAGGGGTGTCATTTTTAAAGTCGGTGGACAACATAACTCAAAATCTACTGGGTCGATCGTTTTGAAATTTTGCACAGTTGTTCTTCACATAATTCCCCACGTAACGCTAGAGCCTTTTTCATTTTTTTAATCGATTTTTTTTAGCGAAAATCGTGTTTTTGGCTTCCAAATGCTAACAAAAATTCAAACATCAAAAAAAAAAACTCGTCCCAGCGTTACCTCAAGAAACATCTCCTTTATAAAACCCAATTATAATTTTTTGATTCAGAAGATTCTGTCTCGAGTTATCATGTCCACCGCAAAACACCTTTTTTTCCGAGGCGCCTCCAGAGATTTACTGTTACTCACTCAATTTTGAATATTTTTCAATATAAATTTCCAGGAATATAGTTTAAAAGTTTTACTATAAGTAAGATATTGTCAAAATCACTGACACATAAGCTGTGATTGGTCGAAAATCTGACCTCTATGACGTCAGAGTGACCTCCAATCGAAATCATGATAGAAAATTCAAATTTCAACATTAAATAAAAAATAGTAAACAATATGAAAAAAATATTATATGGGCGTTTTTAAAATTAGAATTTTATAAACTATAAGATCCATTCATTGGTTAACTGATATCTAACTCTGGAAACAACCCTATTCGTGACACCAGACATGGTCAGACATTTTACATTCTATCTAAAAACACTTCCTAAATATTTTAAAAATATATATATACAGGGTGGGCCATTTTAATCTATTCAGCTAAATTTCTAGAAACCTAAGCAAGATAGAGAGAAATGGTTTAGACAAAAGTTGAAGAAGACACAGGGGGACACACAATGGTGCCAACTCCCTTGACCTTGAAATCGCTCTTCAATGTAATTTCAGGTTAAAATGATTTTTTTAAATAGGAACACCTATTTTTGACCCCGGATTCAGAAAGAATGGGAAATTCCACGTTCAGGTATGTACCCAAGTCATCGATAAATTTTAACCTTGAAGCTAATTAAAGGTCATTTAAAATCAACACAGTTTTCCTGAAGGTCAAGTTCATTCCTGAAGTAAATTTCAACGAGGAATTCAATGGTGACACTCAATTCGACATTGAACTTGATTTTCAAGGTCAACTTTGTTTTTTTAAGTAGGAACTCCTTCTTTTTGACTTCGGATTCAGAAAGAGCGAGAAATTCTACGTACAAATGAAGCATCATTTATGGGGTCAGTTTGTATTTGTTACGGCAAGATCGTGCAGAGATCCAGCCAGTCAAGGAAAGATCGTGTAGGGATCCAGCCAGTCAAGGCATCATCGTGTAGAGATCCAGCCAGTTAAGGCAAGATGGTGTAGTGATCCAACCAGTCAAGGCAACATCGTTTAGAGATCCAGTCTGTCAAGGTAAGGTCGTGTAGGGATTCAGCCAGTCAAGGCAAGATCGTGTAGAGATTAAGCCAGTCGAGGCAAGATCGTGCAGTGATCCAGCCAGTCAAGGAAAGATCGTGTAGAGATCCAGCCAGGCAAATCGATATTTTCAAATAAAAATCATCAAATAATACGTGGAATCAATACTTGATCCAGCCTTGATTGGCTGGATCCCTACACGATATTGCATTGACAGGCTGGATCACTACACGATCTTGCCTTAACTGGCTTAATCTCTACACGATATTGCCTTCACTGGCTGAATCCCTACACGATCATGCCTGGTTGGATCTGTACCCGATGTTGACTTGACAGACTGGATCTCTACACGATCTTGCTTTGACTGGTTGGATCTCTACACGATCTTTCCTTGACTGGAAGGATCTCTACACGATCTTGCCTTGACTGGCTGGATCTCTGCACAATCTTGCCTTGAATGGCTGGATCACTACTTGATCTTGCCTTAACTGGCTGGATCTATGCACGATCTTGCCTTGTCTGGCTTAATCTCTACACGATGTTGCCTTGACTGGCTGGATCCCTACATGATCTTGCCTTAACTGGCTGGATCTCTACACGATTTTGCCGTAACAAATACAAACTGACCCCATAAATGATGCCTCATTTGAACGTAGAATTTCTCGCTCTTTCTGAATCCGGAGTCGAAAGAAGAGGCTCCTACTTAAAAAAACAAAGTTGACCTTGAAATGACCTTGAAAATGAAGTTCAAGTTCAAATGGAGTGTCACCATTGAATTCGTCGTTGAAATTTACTTCAGGAATGAACTTGACCTTCCGGAAAACTTTGTTGATTTTAAATGACCTTTAATTAGCTTCAAGGTTAAAATTTACCGATGACTTGGGTACATACCTGAACGTGGAATTTACCGCTCTTTCTGAATCCAGGGTCAAAAATAGGTGTTCCCATTTAAAAAAATCATTTTGACCTTGAAATTACCTTGAAAATCGATTTCAAGGTCAAGGGAGTTGGCACCGTTGTGTGTCCCCCTTTGTCTTCTTCAACTTTTGTCTAAACCATTTCTCTCTATCTTGCTTAGGTTCCTAGAAATTTAGCTGAATAGATTAAAATGGCCCACCCTGTATATAATTCTTTTTTTCTCGAAACAAAAAATCTTTCGACCTCATCATTGATATTTTTTTAATAAAATTGATTCATATTAGATTACTTAATTTTATACGATGCAAAAAACCTTTTACTTTCTTACATTAGTTTTGAATTTAATTTAAATTTAAATTTAATTTTCAAAATTACAAATAAAAGCATAACTTCCGTAATATTTAATAAAATGCGTTAATCTTACAGGTCAATCGATTCGTCTCGATGCAAGGAATCTTTTTTTCCTTTACATAAGTTTTTAATTTTTATTATTTGAGAAGTTATAATCGAAAAATTCATTTTTACATAAATTCTAAATGTACATAAAAATTGTAAAATTTAATATTTTGTAAAATCCATTTGCACGTTTTGAGATATTGGTGGTGCCAATATACCCTACAAATTTCATCAATTTATCTACAACTGTTTTTAAGTTAAGAGGGCGACAAAAACGACGGCATCCATACAAAAACACACACACATACACTTACATCCGGTCAATTGATTAGATACAGCCTGTTCAACAAGAACGTGTTCGCGATATTTTGAAAACTATTTTTGAATGCGATTTTGCTTCAAAATGTTTAGGATGGACTATTTATCCATTGAAGTGTGTTTGTAGAATCTAACCGAAATTGGATTTGATCTATTTTAATTTTGAGCGATAGAATCGTACTTGTGTATAATTTGGCTAAAAAAATAACTGCACACAATTCAAGCTTTGGAATTGTGATGCTTTTTAAAGGAGTAAATAGCGATTTAGAGCATAAGAACGATGTAGAATGTTTTCCTCGAATGTCAGTTGAGCGAAGATGTAAGCATGCTCCTCGGTTTGATTAGAGACGGTAATACACCTTTTAATTACGTTTGTATATTTATTTGAAGCCATAATTTTGAAAACTAATCAGATCCCTACTTTACCAAATTGATTTCTTTTCAAATGTTTGACATCAACTAAATATACAAACGCAATTTAATGTCTCATTTCCTATATTCCAAAGTTTGAGAGGGATATATCATTCTGTTTGGACATGGGGAACACGAAAAAAATTGGTTTCGTTGTCACCGTAGAGCATGCCCTTAATCAAGAATTTTTTTTTCAAATTAAAATTTATGTTACAGATTCTAACTTTTCACACGTGAATATAGATATAAAACACTATTACAAAAACATTTTTTTTTCTTTTTTTTTTTAATTATAAATCTGGCTGGTATGGCTGCCGGAAGTTACCCATTTTAAAAACTGGTCGCCATGATATCTCAAGTTTGGAGGCTCGGAAACACAAAAATCAACGAGATTTATAAAGATTAGATTTGTCGCTATCGCATGAACCAAAATAGTTAAAATCCGAAAAAAATAAATACAAAATGGCCGACTTGAAAATTTTTCACCTTTTTTATAACCGTAAATTCTTTTAAAAAAGGGTTAAATATTAATCAATAATTATGATTCTGGTTCATGCGATGAAGACATATGGGTAGAATAACATATCCAAATTTCAGCCCGATCGATACAAAAGTTTTTTCTGAATCATGGCGACCAGGTTGAAAAACGTTGTTTCGAGAAAAACGCGTTTAAAGTTTTTGTTCTAAAATACAGGGTGATCCATATTAATCTATAAGTATCTTCTATAATACTTTATTTATGAAAAAATGGTTTAGACAAAAGCTGACCAGGATCAAGAGTGCCATTTAACCGTACCATCAATTTTGACCTGGAGTTCAATTTTCAAGGTCATTTGCTTCAAACGCGCGCCAAATGCACGTTCTGCGCGTTCGAGATGCTGACGTTCTTTTGCGTTTTTCGACCTGTCCTCGATATTTATGACCAAAATAACGATTAACACAACAATTCTACATATGGGGCATTATTCCTCAAGTGTACCACCCTCAGAATTCGACTTTGTCTGATCGAACTCAAACTTGGGTAAAGCATAGTCCTACTAGGTACAACTTTTGAGGCTGAAGATTTTTTCGATTAGATAAAAATTGACCGAGATAGGGGAGGGAGAATTTTTCGAATTTTTTCGATTTTGTGCGGTTTCGTGCTATTTCTAAGGTATTAAGCTCCTTTCCTATGGAATATACAAAATTTTGACCCATATGTTTTTGATAACTTTTATCCTGGTCTATCGAATGGTTATAACCATTTTTCAAAAAATTAAAAATTTGACCGATTTTTTTGAAAATCAAAATATTTTTGAGTTTTGCGGGAAAAAGGCATGTTTTTTTTTTTTTTTTTTTTTTGTAAATAAAGCTTAAGTTTTTATAATTCTATGCTGTAAATTTCATCTTGCCGTTTTTCGTTGTTTTCGAGAAATTAAATAAAGAGGATTGCGCGGAGCGAGAGGCCCAGCTGACTCGAGCGTTTTTCGATTCTGTGCTGGTAGACCCTTTTTCGAAGGTTAAATCTATTTTTGACTTTCAAAAATATCAGTCAAATTTTCAATTTAAAACAAAATGGTTATAACTATTCGATAGACCAGGAAAGTCTGTTAAAAAAATATAGAACAAAATTTTGTATATTCCATAGGAAAGGAGTTTAGCACCTTCGAAATAGTGTCTACCAGCACAAAATCGAAAAACACTCGAGTCAGCTAGGCCTCTCGCTCCGCGCAATTCTCTTTATTTAATTTCTCGAAAACAACAAAAAACGGCAAGATGAAATTTACAGCATCGAAAGATATAAAGACTTAAGCTTTATTAAAAAAAAAAAAAAAAAAAAAAACATGCCTTTTTCCCACAAAACTCAAAAATATTTTGATTTTCAAAAAAATCGGTCAAATTTTTAATTTTTTAAAAAATGGTTATAACCATTCGATAGACCAGGAAAAAAGCTATCAAAAACATATGGGACAAAATTTTGTATATTCCATAGGAAAGGAGCTTAATACCTTAGAAATAGCACGAAACCGCACAAAATCAAAAAAATTCGAGAAATTCCCCCTCCCCTATCTCGGTCAATGTTTATCCAATCGAAAAAATCTTCAGCCTCTAAAGTTGTATCTAGTAAGACTATACTTTACTCAAGTTTGAGTTCGATCAGATAAAGTCAAAATTCTGAGGGTGGTACACTTGAGGAATAATGCCCCATATATTTAGTATAAGTATTAGCACTTTTTAGAAAATCGATTTTTTAAAAATTTTCTTTGGTACTATCCCCTTAATGTGTAAATTTTGATTGGGTCACAAGGAGTTTCGCGCCACAGAATTTTGTGAAATAATCTGTGTTCCTTGGCCAACTGGATTTGTTGATACATCTGCTCTGTATCTCCTGTGAGAGCGAAAATGAATGTGCGAAATTAGGTGATGGTTGAAAATAAACCGTTTTGAATTGTGGAACCAACCATCAGAGCGTCATTCAAAGTAACGCCTGAAGAAGATTTGCAAGAGACAAAAAACGACACATGTTTTAGTTGTGAGGCTGCTAGTTTTAATTACTGCATAATAAGGAAGATAACTTTAGATAACTTTGGATTAGTGATGGGAAAAGTATCGATAAATATCGATACATATCGATTATATATCGTATTAACGATAATCGATACATTTTTTCCTTAACGATACATATCGATATTTTGTGTGTTTTTTTTATTGGGTTTTAATCTGCCTTTATTTTCCAAGTAATTTTAATTTGCGAAACTTTGAAGCAAGGTCAGATCAGTGTTCCCAATATTATTTTTATTGTTTATTATAAATAATGGCATTTCACCTAATAAAAATAATATTTTTCAGCATTTTAAACCGTGCGCGAATAGCAACCAATTAATCGATACGCGATTTGGTCGATATTTCTCATCACTACTTTGGATGCATTCCAAATATTGTTTTTTAAGGTTTGGCTTCTTTTCGAATTTTGTTTCGAGAGAATGAAATCGATTGAAAGCTGTTTGTCGAAATTTTCAAATCTTAATTTTAGTATCAGTACCAGTGTTTGGGACATGCAGGTGTATAGAAAATTTCCAAGGGGCAAGCGGGAAATCTCAATGCATGTATGGGAATTTCAAATGTATGGAAGAAAAGTCATACTTTCGTATGGGATATTTACGATTATTTCTTACAGTGTATTTGCCATCAATTTGCTGGCTAACAAGACAGAGTTTCTACTCCAGTTTCATCTCTTATATCAATAGATGTAGTGATGCACGACAAGACAAGAATTTATTGATTCTTGAGTTTATCGCTCGACATTGAAAAAATATTGACAATGAGATTTTTTAAACATCTTTTGTTTATTATCGTCTCTTGTCTCTCTTCTCGCTGTCATTTTTTAAGGAAATCGAGCGATATTATTGAATACATGATGTAACAGAGACAAGGTGTGTTACGATGGTAGACGAGTTTTCGTCCTGTTCAGCGCATCTTCCAAAACGCCGCCATATTGTCAATCATATTGTGTGATATATATATATATATATATATATATATATATATATATATATCACATGTGTCAATGTGTGGTTTCACGCGATACATTCTAATTGGCTGATAATCCAATATGGCGGTGTTTCGGAAATTTAAATGTGCTGAATTTTCCCATGGAATGGATGATACTCCACCTGAGCCAAGTCAGAAAAGATTGGGGAACCCATCGTTTGAAAACTAATAAAATTATCTTGAAAATTCAGCCAAATATTAAAAACATAATATTTCTACAAAAAATCTGTAATTTAGAAATGATAATGATCAAAAAAGGCGATCGCAGTATTATAAAAATAAATTGTAAAAATAAATTGTTAATACCTTTTTCAACCAAATTTGTCAAATTTTCGTTTACTCTGACAATTTAGGAAGTTACAGTTTTTATAATAAAACTATTTTTAATGTATGTCAAATTATAAAAGTGACATTTGGAGCAAAGACAGCATTCAAGATTATCGCTTGTTCTCGTTTGTTTATTAATTTTCTTGTCTTGAAGTTCGATACAAATTACTGAACTTGTGTTTTATTGTCTTTTCTCGCTTGAATGCATCACTAAATAGATGTATTTAATTTTTCAATAATTCGCTCTTGTTGAGTCTCTAACTGATTATTTTTTTGATTCATTCCCTCATTTTTTTCTTCTAATGCTTTTGTTGTGACGTTAGTGATATCTATTGAACGTGTCAATTTTGTCTCAATTCTGTTGAATTTCTCTTGTATGATTTTATTCCTTTCTTTTTCTATTTTCTCCTGACGCAAATTTTCTTCTTCGTTCATCCTCTTAATTCTTGCTTCTAATTCGTCGAAGCTTTTCTTTATCAATTTGGATATGTTGTCAGTAATATGGTCGCTCTCCATTTCTGACATCTCTCTTTGATGTGTGTCCTCAGTTACTTCTCTTATTGTATTGTTAAGATTAACTGAGTCAGAATCTTCCCGATCTGACCTCTCTCCTTCTGGTCCTTCTCCTCTTTTCGTCGAACGTAGATTTGACCTAGGCATTTCTTTTACAATATACCAGGTCTAGAAGTATGAAACTGGAATTTTTTTGCAAAAATTACACGTCTAGTATATGAAAATGGTCAATAGTACTTTATTCAAAGTAATTTCCCTCGCTTTCTACACATTTTTCCCACCTCTTCGGTAGGTGATGAATGCTCCGCCAATAAAAGTTTTCGTCTTTTGAAGCGAACCAGTTATCCAGCCATTTTCGGACGTTTTCGTACGAAATGAATCGTTGTTCAGCGAGAGCGTGGTCCAGCGATGCGAACAGATGGTAATCCAACGGAGCCAAGTCTGGAGAATAAGCAGCATGAGCCAGTAGCTCCCAACTGAACGCCTGGATCCTTGGTCGTTTTTCTTGCAATGCTCGATTCAAATCGATCATTTGCTGTTGGTAGCGATTCGTGTTGACAGTTTCACCATGTTTTAGCAGCTCATAGTAGATAACACCTTTCTGATCCCACCAAACGCACAGCATTGTCTTCTTTCCAAAGCGATTGGGTCTTGGACTGGATGTCGATGGTTCGCCTGGATTCACCCACGATTTACGACGCTTAGGATTCTCAAAATAGATCCACTTTTCATCACCTGTCACGATTCGATGGAGAAATGACTTCCGTTTGAATCTATCCAGAAAAATTTGGCAGGTGATTTTCCGATTTTCTTGCTGCCTTTCGTTGAGTTCATGCGGAACCCATTTTCCGACTTTCTGAATTTTTCCTATTGCTTTCAAATGAAGGGAGACGGCTTTCTGCGATACATTCAGCTCATCCGCGAGTGCTTGTTGAGTTTGAGAATCATCTTCATCGAGCAAGGCTTGCAATTCATCGTCTTTGAACTTTTTTAGTGGTTTTCCACGATCTTCGTTCGTCACATCAAAATTACCACTTTTGAATTTTTTAAACCACTCAAAACACTGTGTTTTGCCCAGATCATGGTCACTGTATGCGTCAACAAGCATCCGATGCGATTCTGCAGCAGTTTTCTTTAAGTGATAACAAAAAAGGAACGATGTCCGCAAATCGTAATTTGTAAACACAAAACTCGACATGTTGAAACTTGTCGTACATTCACTGGTATGTCGAACTTGGGTTGTTGTCTACTAAAAATCTTTCTCTGCTAGTCAGGGTTGTGCACGTAATATACCTTAGGTAAATTACATGAGGTTTTTTACGTAATTTACGTACGTATATTACATCCTGAGTTTTTTACAAAACGTAATATACATTTTCAAAATGGCGCCAGAGCATCTGATTGGTTGCTATTAGCGAGCAATATTCAAAAAGTGAGGTTATGTTTTTTCTTTCCGTTTTTTCTTATGTCCGCCATCTTTTTTTACATTTATGACGTTTTTTACGTATATTACATTTTTTACGTATAATACGCCAAAAACCTCGAGTGACGCGTCACTGCACAACCCTGCTGCTCCTAGAGGGAGAAGATGGCGCAGCAGAAGCGGTCATACGGTCCCTAAACTAATGGCAAGCACCATCTATAAGGAAATTCCGGTTTCATACTTCTAGACTTGGTACTACCCAACTCAAGATGAAAGAACACAAAATATCACCGCACTTCACGAAAATCGAAAATATCGTTCACTTAAGCGCATTGCATAAACGAACTTTGAAATTTGTGTGGCTACATCAATGGGCGTTTCTTATGTATCGAGGTATATGATTGGTGTAGACAATATGACTGTACGGGAGATGAAAGATAAATTGAAATTTCACGCCGGCAATATTATAATTTATGCATAACGCTGGTATTTATGGAAAATTCGAAGGTGATAGAGAAAATTATATAACTTCCAACTAAATATCTGTAAGAGAATTTCGTAATAGATAACGTAAAAATCCAAAATTCAAACCTCAGTAACCATCGAAAAATGATTAAGTATTGACATCATCTAGTGCGTCAGTCGTTCAGCGTAGCTAGGGATGTGAGTCGATGAAACGTTTCATTGAAACATTGAAAGTTTCATGAAAAAACTAGAGTTCGAAAATTCTTGGTAATTTAAATTTGGAGAAGGTAACGGAGAACGTTACCGTATGTTACCGAGAATAGGAGAATTTATCGAGAATTTACGACAACGTTCATTTTTAACTTTTATTTTTTGTTTTTTAATTTAAATAACGTTTATATTTAAAATACTTAAACCTAAATAGCAATAAATATTAGAAATAGAAATTATTTTGTAGTTTTATATACAATATACGCCATATTTTTCAAAATAGAATTTTATTCATTGTGATACCATAAATTCTTTTAAACATTTATAGACATTATAAACTTTAGGACTGTAGAACAAGTTAAGATAAATCAATATTATTAGTCTTAGAGAATTAATACTGAGATTAATGTCTGATTTTAATTCCAAAATGTTCTAGCTATTATATTATTAAATATAAAAATAAATTATAACATTAAATATCATTGCTTTGCTTTCACTTATAAGTATACATCCTTACATGAGAACGATATCTGGATGAGGAAAAATTTTTTAAATACTGTTTGTTTGGACCGTTAAAGTACATTGAGTGAAACTCAATCATAACGCATAAAAAAAGTTTACTTTAGTCTCCATCTTCAGAACTGGAGTCAGGCGTGTCATAATCTTCAACAATATCCTCGTATTCTGCTTCTAATTCTTCTGCACGAAGCCCAAATTCCGTATCGTCCCATGGAGTTACAAACATCAGTCTTTTCTGTTACCCTCTTAAAAGCCTTTTTTTCGCCGCTTCCAATTTTAAATTAAAGGAGATAAATGTGATCTTCCCAGCTCTTTCAGTCGTTAAACGATTTCTTTTGAGAGTGTGCACGTTCCCATTACCTGCTGAAACTTCTTTCCGTTGCAGCACTTGTTGCTGCCATGCTGGGGATATCAGCAACAATGGCACTCAATTTGGGATTACCATCGTTTGTTTTCTACCAAGTAATTGCTGATAATGATTTAATAGTCTTCTGAACGAACGGAAGAGTAAACAATCCTTCTTTCTGTCTGTACTTGACTAAATCCGTTAGTACATCTCCCACATCATCATCATCCCCCATCTCATGTATCTCTATATTTGTAATTCGCTTGAACATGAATTATTTCTGTTCCTAAAATCTTCTGTTCTCGAGTCAAGTGCGCACCATTGAACTTGGGATCCAGTATATTAGCTGCAAATTGAATCGGCTGCATTGATAAATAATTCTCCTTACTCTTTCACTTTCAATTTCAGAGTTGCAGATTCTTCAACCGATAATGGAGAGCCCTCAATCAATGTTTCGTAACTCGTCATTATTTCTTTCCAAGCTCTTGGAACTGAGCTTACTGTGCAACTATCAGCCTCCAGAATAGTGATCCATTTGACGACTGGTGCCAAGATTTCGTGTAGACTGAGAAGGCCACACCAGAAATTCTCACTTAATATATCAGTCTTAACTTGATGCTTCAAAGGTACATTGTCCGAAATGGCTAATCTCTTTAATTCCATTTTTTTGAAAAGTAAACTCTCAGCACAAAAGAGTGTTGACCCCCACCTGGTCTTTCCAGGTAATTTTAAGGATATAACTTTTTTCCCTGTTTCTTTTTGGATGGAAATAAATGAAGCTTTAATTAAGTGCGATGCATTTATGTCCTTTACAATTACTGTAGCTGAAGTTTGTACACCTTTAAACGTCTCAAGATGAATTATGTCTTTAACAACTAAATTTAAGCAATGTGCTGAGCAGCCGTATATTGAAATATAAGGTTGTAACTCTGTTAACTATTCCTCGTGCTTTTACCATATTTGCAGCTCCATCCGTCACAATAATTAGTACCTTTTCTGGAGCAATTTCTTTTATAACTTCTAGAATGATCTCCGCCATATATTCTCCTGTATGATACTCTCCTTTTGTATCCTTACTTTTATATAACATTGTTTCAGGAGTAGTAACAACAAAGTTGACCAGTGATGAGTTTCTGTGAAAAAAAAAATTATTATACTTTTGATACATATTTGATATTTTACTCTTCTTAATTTTCTATCTCTTCTTTGATGCAAAAGGTCAAATAAATTAAAATATAAATCTAGATTTTAATTGGATATGTTTCGGACTCTGTATGTTCTCTTTTTAAGAGGCGCATGATTATTCCCCAAATTTCAATTGACATAAATTTCATTTCACCTAAAATTAAGTCACCTAAAAGCCACTGAACATAATTTTTATTAATCCTAATTTCTATTTAGTCTAATTTCTATTTACCCGAATTTCCATTTGTCATAATTTTTATTTACCCTAAATTGCATTTAACCTAAATTTTATTTACTCGAATTTCCATTTGTCATAATTTTGATTTAGCCTAATTTTCATTCAACCTAAATTTGATTTGTTCGAAATTCCATTTGTCATAATTTTTATTTTTCCGAATGAGCACCTAACCTAAAATTCATTTAATCGAAACACTATCTGTCAATTTCCATCTGACTGAAATTCCAAGTGATAGAAATTTCATTTGTCCTAAAATGGCGTCCGAAAATTTGATTGGCTCGTTGGAATTTCGCGGTACAAATGCAAAGAACTGTTTCAACGCATACATATTGTTGCGTTTGATATTCAAATAAGAATTTAAAAGTCGTTCCACAAGAAGCTCGCACTCAGTCGTACGTAAAAAGTTCTTTCGCCTATAAGAGGAATTAATTACCAATCAATGGGACAATGACAAAGCCACAAAAAGGAACACTCGTCCAATGATACGCACCTACAATATTAAAGCAGAGATATGCACGTTTTTCTTAAGAGAGCACAAATCATTAACACAACACTAGTTGAATGAACAATTAATGAATAAGTACACGAGTATAGAATTACGCTATTTAAGTACAAAGAGTAAATAAATAATGCTCACAAATCTATATGTGCAAGTAGAAATAGACGTATCTAATTCTATTAAAAGTTCAACAATTTTGAGTAAAGTGATGAGTTCAGCCAAAACTAAGTAGTCGGGACAACTATCTTCAAAGTCAATCTAAACAAAATGGTTCCATTAAGTGAAAAGTAGTGTAATATTATCGTATAATAGATTGACATGATTGACACAATATGCATATTGCATTTATAGTACACATTTGGTCTATGTAGCATTTGTGTATAATACGTGTATGGTGTACGTAAAAGCACACAAAAAAGATCGAAAATATGAGATGTAAACTAATATCTGCGAAAGCGTATCTATCATTTCAAATTATGCTCATTTGAGAGAATAATGAGTTAAAATTAAGATGACCCTTCGTTTTAATAGAGTAGCATACTTTGTAGGGGCCAATAAAAGATTTTCTTTTTTTTTTAACTATGAACTAAAATTGGGATCATTCTCGAAAAGATATATGTTGTTACTGAGGGTGTATGTGTATTATAGACAAAAAACTGAGGCGGTACAAAAAATTTTTCAATCAAAAAATTTTTTGAAATTTTCAAAAATTTTTTTTGTTCTTTTCTAATTGTTAGAATTGGCTCTCGATTTATTTTTAGAACCGCTGTGAAATATTTTATAATATATATTTGAACCATGAGAATCGATTCTGCCATTTTCGAGAAAATTGAATTTTTGGATGTTTCAAAAAAACGTTATAGCTTTTGTAAAAATTTTTTTTTGAAGTTGGTACTTGGGGTAAATTAGTCTTATAATGGTAGAAACTTACCACCAAAATATCAGCTAAATATCTCCCAAGGCCGCCCAACAATGCTTACCCAGCTATGGCCTTTGTATTTGAATTTATTCGATCTTTTGCACCGAAAACTTATTTAGGCAGATTTGATATTATCTTAAACTACCAATTAATCATTCGTTTTCGAATTGTGGAAAATATTTTAACCAGCAATCAACGCTATCTAATACTAAAATTGATATTTTTCATACTTCTTAAAAATTTCTCTTTTTAAGTTTATGTTTTCGGTCCTAAATAAATAAATTTCAAAATAATTACCTTATGTCACTCCAACCACCACACTGAAGTCCGATTGCACTTGATTTTGAAATTTCCTCGTTGATTTTCAATTCTCTATTAAACTCTGAGTTTAATAGAGAAGTAGCAATCTTATACGTAGATGGAATTTTCCAAGAAGGTCGTAGTTCCCGAAAAAATCCATCCAATATTCGTTTTCCAGTAATGAAAGCGAGCAATCAGATGAAAAAATTGCCCTAGCTAGTTCTTTTGAAGATGGCACATGATTATCAGTAGTGTCTGATTTAGATGAAGAAATAGGCGTTGATTTATTGCACATAAGTGCATCCGCATGTGAAATATATATATTTTTATTTTTACTATTTTTCAATTATCCCTTAGATCGTCACCCAGAGAAATGATTTTTGGAATAAATCAGGCTTTAATAAATAGCTCCCTGCTTAAAATTCCGGACTCCGCAAATTGTCCGAAACTATCCGTAATCAATGCGGTTTTTGTCACCCGGATTTCATCCGATTGAGTCCGGAACTTGTCCGGTCCACGAATTCGAAATTAGAATCGGAATTTAATCTGATTTGATCCGACATTAGCACGGTCCGACGTATACTTTCTGCCTGGATTATATTCGAAAACATTGGAAATTTGTCAGGTCCGACGTTTTTCCCATCCGAAAATTGTCTGGAATTATCTGAAATCAAGGCGGTTTTTGTCATCCGGATTTTATCCCCTACAGTCTGGAATTTGTCCGGTCCACGAGTTAAAAATTAGAACCCGTATTTCATCTGGTCTTGTCCGACATTAGCACGGTCCGACGTGGACTTTCCATCCGGATTTTATCCGAAGACATCGGAAATCTGTAGGTTTCAACGTGTTTTTGCCAATCCGGAAATTATCTGGAATTACCCGAAATCAAGGTGGTTTTTGTCATCCGAATTTGAACCGGTGCCATTCGGAATATGGTTAGTCTGAATAGTCTGAAATGTATCCGGTTAATATTTACACATCTTACATATAGAGGATAGAACGGTCAGTCTTTATATACCTAAACCCAGGAAGTGTTATCGCTTGTGAGAAGAAAATAGTTTCGCGATCCTGCCACTGCGCGAAATGGCGTGCTAGTCGAGTAGTAAAGAGTTTAAAACGTAAACACGTTTTCTAACCTCAATGTAAGAATCTTCGATGCACGGTCGTTTTGATGTTTGTCGTTTACCAAGAGAATCAGAAAGTAAAAAAGAAGTCTGTCGTCAAAAGAAAATCGGCCAAATTGGAAGAAAATTAACTCACATAATCCTACACTACAAATTATTAAAATTATTATTTAATTTGGATTAAATTCTTATTAGACCACTAATAAATGAATATGGTTCAGTATTTTTTCCCTTAAAATTCGTGTAGCGTATTCTAAGATTTTTTTATAATATTTAATTGTAATTAATTTTAAATATGTGTATAATACCAATTTTTTCAAAATAAAAAAATTTCTGAATGGTTAAAATCTACTGAAAAACAATTTCAAACAATTTTTAAATATTTGAAAATTAGAAATAATCGATTGGAAGTAAAATTTAATAATGACAAACAAATTGAAATATACATTTAAATATACATTTAAAAATGTATATTTCTGTCACAACGCTATTTTTTGGCATAAACATTTTTTCAGTATTTTCAAAAATATTTTTACCAAGTATTAAATCAGACTCTCTGCTTATCAGTACATTTTTATTATCGGGATTTTTTACTTTAGTTAAATTTCCGGCATTCCCATTAATATATTTTGTTGCGATATTTTAATTGTTTCATGTTTTTGAAAGTCAACTTCAGAAAATTTATTTCTAGTCGAAATCTTTTCGCATTTTGTCCGATTTCATCCGATTTACATCTGAAAATAAAATTTGATTTTTTTGCAGGTTTTAAGGGAGAAGGAGAAAGGAGATTGGAAAAAGCTTTCCATGCAGGAAAAGAAAGACTTGTACAGAGCAAGTTTTTGTCAAACTTTTGCAGAAATGGATGCACCGACAGGAGAATGGAAGTCGATTTTGGGAGTCACTTGCATGGTTGTCAGTGCTGGTCTGTGGCTTTACATTTACATGAAAATTTTTGGTAAGTTTTTGTCCACTACTTTATTTATTTTTTTGTTTGTTGTTTTCTAACAATGAAGATTTTCTATATCAATTTTTTGAATTTTTTAGTTTACATTTTTTTTGAATTTACAATCTTTTAACTTTCTCGAAAACCTTTAAAATTCTCAAAAATCTCTTAGAATTGTAACCAAATATTTTTAATAGGTTAGAATTTGCGTATGCTCGACAGCTAGATTTTAGATTTAAGAAAATTGAAAGAGAATAAATATTTGAAAATTAGAAATAATCGATTGGAAGTAAAATTTAATAATGACAAACAAATTGAAATCACCTGATTCGAATTGAGGTAAATAAGGTCGTTGAGAGAAAGAGAGAGTTCAAATACTTTTTGAAACGAGCGCGATGTTTTTGTAACGAGTCGTAGGCGAGGCGCCGAAGGCGCCTTTGCCGAAGACAAGTTACAAAAACATCGCGCTCGTTTCAAAAAAAAAGCCGTCAGTTCACATAAGTTACGCACAATACTTTTCATAACGAAATCATAAAAATGGTGTGATTCGTGCCTCAATAAGCAATCAATATAGTAGGCTTTTTGATATAACATATACATACACTTGTGATTAAAAACATTGACTCACCTCTGCCAGTCAATGTGCTCGTATTTTCGTAACTCAAGAGCGTTACGAAAATACTCAGACTCTTACAAATAAGAGTCTTTTTTGAACACTGACGTCATACCGTGTGAACAGAGCCTAGAATTATACTGAAGTTATACAACGATATGTCAAAAAGCCTACCATATCGATTGCCTATTGAGGCACGAATCACGCCATTTTTATGATTGTGTTATGAAAAAGTAATAATCATACATGTATTGACAACAAATAATAAATCAACCAGTACAAATCAATATAAAGAAAACCGTTACGACCAAAATGTATCAGAAATCAATAAAAATAAATACGAAAGCGAACAATGGAACCATGATATAAAAAATCGCGAGATTCGAAACGTACGTAGCATCAAATGTAAAATACAAGATACGAGAATGATTGGAATTGGGAAATAGGCAAAGCGATAGATAATGGACTGCCAACGACAATTATCGTCGCAAATCATTCAGTCAAAATTGCATATACAGTAAAAATAATCGTCAAATATCAACAATATAAGCACGTAAATAAAATTGGTAGTCAGCAAGTCGATCAATAAAATAGATTCATGCATACATAAATAATCAATAGAAATATGTACAAATATGTAAGCCCATTCAAGAATATCCTCAAATGCCTCGAAATTCCTTACAAAATCAGGTCTAAATTCAAAATTAGAATTAGAAAACCCCACGGTTTTAAATCATGATCTAAAATTAAAATATAAAATTTTATATTTTATTCAGAAACATTATGAGTATATTTAATAAACTTTTCTTTTTCTTCTAGTGTATCCGGAGTTGCCTATTACATTCGATGAAGAACATCGACTGGCACAGCTGGAGCGTATGATGACTTTTGATGTCAATCCCATTACGGGAATTAGTTCTAAGAAACATTAAACAATATATTTTGCAAGAATTTAATTAAAATTCGTAGAAACTGTAATAAGAATGTTAAAAATAAAGAAATATGTAGAAAAAAAACTAGCTGTGAAGTTGTATCAACTTTTGTGCTCATTCAATGAGCACTTTGCTTCCTGTAAGCAAATATGATTTGCTTCCTCATAGAGGAAGCATTAAGTATTCTTTTGATCAACATTAAATTTTGATTATTTGAGAAGTTATATTCGAAAAATTCATTTTCGAAAATTACAATAAAGCACAACTTTCTTATTTGTCAATCGATTCGTCTTGATGCAAGGAACCTTTGTTTTCCTTACGTCAGCTTCGAATTTTGAATATTAGAGAAGTTATAGTTGAAAAACAAATTTTTAAAAATTAAATAGAAAATTAAATTTGTTATTTTTCAATGAAATTAAATAATATTATAGACCAATCGATTCGTATCGATGCAAGGAACATTTATTTTCCTTTCGTCAAGTCAAAATTTTGATTATTTGAAAAGTTATAGTCGAAAAATTATTTTTTGAAAATAGAATTAACCATAACATTCTTATTTTTTAATGAAATGCATTAATCATATAGGTCAATCGGTTCGTCTCAACACAAGGAATCTTTATTTTCCTTACATCAGCTTTCAATTTTGAATATTTGAGAAGTTATAGTGAAAAAATGAATTTTACGAAAATTACAAAAGTACACCAAACTTGTAAAATTAAATATTAAGTTAAACCCTTATAAGGAGTTGAACTAGGTATATAGTGGAATAACTATGCAAAATTTCATCAATTTATCTCTACACGTTTTCAAGAAATTGCTGGATCGTTACACACACACACACATACATACATACATTTGGACAATTTTTCAGGAAATCATATTAGATATATTGCCCTTGAAATATGTTCCAAAATTATGTTTTTTAGGAAACTGGATTTTGTCACCACTACAAAGCTTCCTCTATGAGAAAGCAACAGAAAAGATCTATATACTGTAACGCGGTTTGGTCTCTGACCGCGAGACTACGTATCGACAATCTTAAAAAAATTAATAGTTACTTTATTCCGAAAAAACTCAAATTTATATTGCGCCAGCTATTTATGTTTCGGCATAAACAGCGTTCCTTTCCCTAAAAAACCTACAAAAAGAACAGCTAGCTCATTGACACCTCAAGATCATGGATCTTAAAGAGCACAGCGGAAAGAATCGAGACCGGATTCATATGAGAAACAGTTAAATATATTTCATAAACAAAAAGAGAAACAGAAAGATAATGAATGAACAATAATCGATCGAATTGCGGAAAAGAACGTTATATAATTTACACATGAGTTCGTAAGTCCATTAGTTTGTTTTACAGACAAGTTGAGTTAATTTAATAAATTCAAAAGTTAAATTAAATTTGATTTATGAAAAAAACAAGCGAATGATTAATAAATTAATTATTAAAGACTCGAGATTTAAATTGAATCTAAAGAATTGAATTGAGGATTCAATTCTTAAATGGCGGACGCATGTCTGACAGGCGTGTTACATAACACTTCAACCGTATCAAACATCGTTGATAAAGTTAAATTAAACAGAAATGTGGTAACGAAGAAATTGTTAGATCAAATGTGATCAATTTCACATGTGAAATACAAGGAAAACGATATGTGAGAAAATTAGATGTGAGCACTTCCGAATTCGTTTAAATCAAATCAAAGATCGAAAAAATGGTCAAGCATGGCAAAGCGGCTCCAAAACCGCATTTGAAATCGCTAAACTTGCTACTTTGCCGTACTTGCCAACATAAATAAAAGCTGTACCTCTGCCATCGTTGCGAGTCGAAAACAATTAATACCGTGAATAATTATCAAATTATTATATTACAATATTATTCATTATATTATAATGAATAATATTACACAATATTATTCCAAGCCACTCTGGCTCAATACAATCAAATCTTAGTCGAGCAAAACAAAAAGGCTTCCTGCCAACAAGACTTCCAGAAAGAGAGTGAAGAACGGGAATCGAGGTGGAAGTTCGTTGACAGCTAAAGGAAGTCAGTCAACCGCCATCATGAGAACTAAGTCCATTACAGCCAATCGCAGCAATTATCCAAGTCATGTGACTAGAGACGTAGTTCAACAAAGTCTTGTCTCTAGTCACCAATATGGCTAGTCGACGATGTACCCTGCACTTACACTTAGAAATGTTTATCACGAGTCCACGGAATGACTGAGCATTCACTAATGTGTCTCATAAATTCCAGGATAGCACGTGGGTGATAAATTAATAGAATATCAAACTGTCCAGGCTCCCAAGAGATGAAAGGAACCCTACCTGTCTCTCTCTAATCGCGCATGTGCATTATCACTTGCCGTATATAGGTTAGCTTTGGTTGGATCATGCTGGGTTACTGGCGTGTTATAACTGGTTAGCTTGTTTTGGTTTGTTTCAACAATATGATTAATTATTAATTGAGTTTTTTATTTGATACTTATGGTGATAGTTTGTGCAATGTGCAAAAAACAGCGGGTTCCATTTAACAGAGTTCAAAGTCTCCATCGGTAAGTTGTGATAAACAGATAATTATTTATATCTATGAGGAATATTGTTTGTCTTAAGGGGGAAGGTCACGAAATTTTTTTTTTTTCGATTATTTGAAAATTTGTGTATTTGCTCTAGAATATCTCAAAAATGTATCCTCAAAATTTTAGAACAAAATCTAGAAATGGTAGGCTATTTTCGGCCGCAGGTACGAAAAAGGTATGCTCGGTTTTTGAGTGCGCATGAAGAAGCAGAATAAGGAAGCATCTTTGGCCTCAAAAGAAGCTCGTACACTTCAGAAACAGAAAAGAACAGCTGAAGATGAGTGGTACGAAGAGATAGAAGGATTAATGTACGCCCCTGGAATGGCTGATTAATCGGTAAGTCGAAAAAATTAAGATTTTTCTGCTTCGAAAACTTTAAACGCGTTTTTCTCGAAACGCTATTTTTTCACACTGTTTGCACGATAACTCAAAAAATAATTGTTCTATTGCTTTGAAATTTTGTGAAGATCTTCTTGAAACATCTAGCTATACTCCAAACCTATGGTTGGGATTTTTTAATGCAAATT
>CAJFCO010017485.1:0-54366 GCA_904066015.1 Synergus gifuensis | reverse complement strand
ATTTAGGAATAAAATTACGAATTTTTTAAGAAAAGTCCGCATTATTTATAATAGTTTCAGATACTCTTTATACATTTGTAATCAAGAATAGAGTAATTTACACACTATACTGAATAGTATCCTGAACATTCAAGAAGGAAAAACAATCCTATTTCACCTTCAATTTCAAAAATATTATTAATTCAATTAAATTGATGGACTTATTTGTTTCAATATTTTGTGCAAACTGCGCGCATGCGCAAAGTTATTTACCGCCCTAAAAAATGAGTTTCTATATGTACGTAGAATGTAGGAAAAAAGTTTGAAAAGTGTGCTTTAAGATTTATTTTTTAACTTTTTTTGAGAGAGAAAATGACACTTTTCGTGGATATGCCCATATGCACATTGCACACTGTATATTGCCATAACTCAGTCGCGTCATTGAATACGTGAGATTACACACGCTAAAACTTCTAAGAATAATAAAATGTGCACCTCGCACACAACACTGTTGCTTTCGAGCAAAAGTGTACTCCTTGCGCTTCCTCCCTCACTCTTCTACGTCCTCGAGCGCATTGTGTAGGCCGAAGCTGTGCGCACACTTTCTCTTGCCCGACAACCGGCTTTTGCCATCTTTTGGAGATGCACCGATATACGTGCTGGATGTCGGCCATCTTGTACATTTCTCCCATTGTTCCGAAAAAGCAACAGGTCCATGCAAGAATGCTCCGGCGCCTCGCGAGATTACGTCATTCGTGGTAATCAGCTTTTTCATCAATTTTGACGCGCGATTTTCAGCGGCACTCCCGGAAAATTCTATATGCGCGACACAAACAGTCGATAAAGTAGCAGTATGTAATTACAAAGATGCCTGACTATATACAAAAGATACTGTTAAGTAGTTATGGTAACATAAGAGTAAGCGAAACCTTCATAAGGTAATACGTTGGTCGCAATGATATAAGTGATAACTTTGTGTATAGTCAGACATGCTGACAACAGGCCATATTATTCTACTTAATACGAATTCCTATATAAATTTATATAAGTATAATTAATTAAATTATACTCTTTATGTATTAGCATTTAAATTCGGAAACAATCACATAATAAATGTTACTGTTCCCGCTATCGTATAATAATATTATAAACTATAATGTAAAAAAGCAAGAAAAGAAGTATCGAGCGTGCTGGACGTGGTGGGTGTGGAAAGGCGTATTTATTTTCTTCAAGTATATAAACCCCGCTTTGATTACGAAATGTGTAATTTGTTCCAAGCAGTTAAGCTATTAACACTGTCTCGTGACCGAAGGACCTTAACTAGGCAAAGCGCCCTTTAAAGCATCGACGATCGCGGTTATTGTGCTAGTAAGAAACGTAGCTGAGTTGACCAGGCAAGGCGCCCTTTAAAGCATCGACGATCGCGATAAATTCACGTAAATAGTATCTGTATAGTGAACAAAGTCCCTTCGACTCATTGTTGGTACAGTCGTCGATTAAGTCGGTTTCGAATAAAGTTCCGCTGTGTTAACATTCGAAAAAGAACTTACGAGTGAATTCGATCTCTGTTACGGTTCGTGTATCGCTCGACCAATAGGTGGATTGATACGAGAAGGTGCAACCCTTATTCCAACAACCTAACTGCGAGAGGATCTTGCCGTTATCCTCCGAAACATAGAGACGCAAGCGACAAACCTTAGTTCTTTTCTTGCCCTCTTAGTTAAGAGGTAGAGTAAGTTTTTATTTCTTATAATATTCAACCTTTATATCTCATTTATTTAAATAAACTTGTACTATTTCATTACACATATTGTTTATTTGAATGACACAATTCCCACAGAATTGTTGCAAGGGACAGTATCCATGGCAAAGAGTTTCGTAGTGTAGACGAACTCAGTAAACATTTTAAATAGCGATTCACACCTCGCAAAACATATTCATGGTATCTACATGAAATTTCAACTATACGGATAACACGAGAGGAGAATGTCAGTGAATTCTTCGATAGATTAGTGCTTTTAAAATCAGGAGCTCAGGAAGCTCTTGAAGATAAATATGAAAATGTTAAAGAATTACTAGCCCCTCTCAACGATTGTGCTTTAGAAGCATTTAAACGTGGTTTACCTGATGGTACATCAAGGTTGGTAGAAGCGCGAAACCCCAAATATTTAGATTCAGCGTTAAAAGTTGCGCTTGAATACGAAGCAAGTCAACAGATAAATTTACAACATTCTTCTAACTTTTATAGAGAATCAAAATTTTCTCAACGAGAAAAGCGAATTTCTTTTCAAAGAAATAAGTTATCTAGGCCACATCATTACATGTGATGGAGGGAAACCAGATCCTAAGAAAGTTGAAGCAGTGAAGAAATTTCCTAAACCACAAAACCCTAGAATCATCAAACAATTTTTTGGTCTAGCAGGATATTATAGAAGATTTATTCAAGATTTTGCAGCAATAGCTAATCCTCTGACAAATCTTCTATAGAAAGGGATAGAATTCAAATGGGGTCCAGAAGAAGAGAAAAGTTTTAAAGAATTAAGACAAGCCCTTTGTGAAAGTCCTATTCTGCAATATCCAGAATACAACAAACCTTTTACTATCACTACAAATGCCTCAGGTTATGCAGTAGGAGCTGTATTAAGCCAGGGAAAATATGGCATAGATCTACCCATAGCTTATTACTCGCATGTTTTAAACAGTGATGAATGTAATTATTCTACCACTGAAAAAGAATGTTTAGCTGTTTTATATGCCGCTCAACAATATCGATATATATATATTGAAAAAGATTCACACTTGTCAGCGATCATGAACCTTTAAAATGGATAGATTCTGTAAAAGATCGTGGTCAAAGATTAATTCGTTGGCGATTGAAATTAAGAGATTACGAGTACACTTTTAAGTATGAACCAGGAAAATTAAATACAAACGCCGATGCTCTATCTAGAAACCCAGTTATAGACAGTTCATCAGAAAATGATTTATCAGAAAATAGTTCATCAGAAGAAAGTTCGTCAGACGAAAGTTCAAACGAGAAAGAATCTATATCGGTAAAAATACTGCATTACATACACGGCAAACTAAAAAGACATTGGAACAAAAATCCAAAACTCTTCCTAAATCTTTATTTAATAAGCCAAAACGAAGACCTTCAATTATTACACGAAAGACAAATATTGCTCTTTCCAAACCTCCCACTACAGAAAATCAACCATCAAACAGTTCTAAATTAACAATTGAAAGCTCGTACACTGCAAGTACGAGTAAACCTTCAAAGAACTTGGATGAAAGTACAATTAGCAAACGGTTACTTCGTAGAAGAACAGAAGAGAAACGAGTTCAAAATCAACCTAACTATAAAGAATCCAGTAATGATTCAGAAGATAACAATGAATCAGATAATCCAGTACCTCCAATACTTCGGAAAAATAGGAGCGTTCTGCCAAGTATAGACATTCCATTAACAGCCTATCCATCTCCTAATTTACCTAAAAGCGCTATGTCAACGTTAATTGTTGATATGCGAAAGCACCAGCATATTTTACAGAAATATTTTCAGAAGAAACAGCATCCGAAGAAGTTGCAACAAAAACAGTTCAGGAAGGGCTCATAATAATAGTGAGCCCTCCGCAAAGTAGTAGTGAAGATAGTTCATCGGAAAACGAAAATAAGCCACAAAAGGATAAAATAATAACTCGAGAAGAACTACGAAAATCATTCTCCCAGTTTTATGAATCTATAAAAGCTCACCAAGATTGGATGTAAAAAGAAGAAGTCTACGAGGACGATAATACTAAGGAGAATTACTGCGATATCAGAAGGTGAAGATGATCAAGAATTACTAAATGCAATAGAGGAACTTGAACCTGAAAGTGAGACAGAATTCACTCAGAGAATTAATACAGTTATAAATAGGGCTGAGAATGAATTGCAAGAATTAGAATCAAGAAATTTAAATAATAAAGAATAAGGAATGAATGAAGAAAATTTTGATTAAAATTCCTCAACAACAAAAATTGCTTCACCACAAAAATTATCCCCAGAACTAAAAAAGAGCAAGAGTGTAACTTTTGCATCTCAACTAGACATTTCTTCTACTCCTGATATGATGGAGACATTCTGTCCCTCAGCTTGCGGCGCACCTCAAGCTTTATCAACTCCTTATCAATTGTCTGATGAAACAGGGATCTCGAAAGGCTCCTCAAAATTAAAAGAGAGTTATAAACCTCGACGAGTAGAATTAAATCACGAAGAATTGCCTTCAAACTTGCTCGCTAAGGAAGATTAAATGTGTAAATCTGACCAAACGCGCACCAGTATCACTAGGATCCAGCCTTCACTCCCAAAAATACACATTCAACCCCCTAGCATAACTATTTCTCCATATTTGGAAACAACTAACCATTCAACAGAAAGGAAAATAAAGATATGTTCCTGGAATATCTCCGGAATTAGAACTCTAATAAAAAATAATGGATTTTATTATATTAAGAAACAAGATGCAGAAATAATTGCATTACAAGAAATTAAATGTAATTATGACAAATTATCCGAAGAGGTAAAATTAAAATTAAAATTAAATTACTACTACATGGATAGTATAAAGAAAGGTTATTGTGGTGTAGCTATAATTTCCAGAGTCAAACCTATTAATATTTTATATGGACTACGAAAACATAATTTTGACAGTGAAGGAAGAGTTATAACAGCTGAATATGAAAATTTCTTTTTAATCAACGTATACGCTCCATATGTTGGCACTGAGTTAAAAAATTTACCAAAGCGAATACAATGGTATACTGTTTTCAGAGAATTTGTCAAAAATTTGGACATATTGAAACCTGTTATTATTTGCGGGGACTTAAACGTTGCTCATCAAGAAATAGATTTGGCTAATCCTGAACAAAATGAAAACAAGGCGGGTTTTACAAACGAAGAAAGAGACGGAATGACTGACTTATTACTTGAAGGATTTACCGATTCTTTCAGATATTTATATCCGAATAAAACCAATATTTATTCATGTTGGTCGAACTCAAATAACTCTAGAGCCAAAAATATTGGATGGAGGTTAAACTACTTTATAATATCTGATAGAATAAAAGACAATATATGTGAAAGCACAATTAGAAATGATATTCATGGTAGCGATCACTGCCCAATCGAACTTAGCCTTTATCTAAATCATTTAGAGAAAGCATAAGAACTTAATACCCAACCTCTTTTTGAAATAAAAAGTTGAAGATTTTAACTTATCTGATAGAAAATTAAGTGCATTTTCTATCTTCTGACCGCAAATTCACCACCCCAATAGGAAGATTATTGATAGATATTGGAGCCATCGTTCCACAAGAATTAAAAGAAAAACGTCCAAAAATTAGTCAAGTCTTATTACCAGAGGACGATATAAAATATATACAGTAATTATCAAGCGATATCACTTTGACACATTATAGGAAGAAAATTTAAGAATTGGATTACATAATGTACGAGAAGCTTTAGAGGTAGAGAATATAAATTCTTTCAGAATTTCAAATTAAAGAGACTTAATAGAAATCTTGCCAAAGGGTACATTTTCAGAAATTTTAAAAGAAATATTTGAAAATAGCCCCTTTAAAATCATAATGTGTTTTGGAAACGTAAGTGTGCCCCCAGAAGAAGATCGCGAACAAATAATTATAGAAAATCATGAAAGTAAAATAGGAGGACACAAAGGAGTCAACAAAACATACAAAAGAATACATGAAATATTTTTATGGCCAGGAATCAAGGAACAAGTTACAGATTTTGTACGAAGATGCGGCACTTATCAAGAACAAAAAATCATCCGAGCCAAAACTCACGAACCCATGATCATAACAGATACGCCTATAGATGCTTTTGATAAAGTGTCCTTAGACACCGTTGGACCATTACCTATCACTCCGAATGGAAATCGACACATTCTTACCATTTAAGATAATCTATCGAAATATTGCATAGCGGTAGCTATACCGGACATAACTGCAACTACAGTAGCACATACTTTAGCTAAAAATTTAATTAGTCAATATTGTGCCCCAAAAGCCATACTGTCAGATAGAGGAAGTGCTTTTATAAGCACCTTGTTGAAAAAATTATCTAAAATATTCGGAATTAAACAAATTACATCTGGATACAGACCTCAGTCAAATGGAGCCTTGGAACGAAGCCATAAGCCGTGCTGTATTAGTGGATTATATAAGGTCATATGCAGAGAACTATGATGACTGAGACAGGTTATTACCTTTTGCAATGTTTTCAAATAATACCTCAATACATGAAGCAACAAAGTTCACACCTTTCGAATTAATCTTTGGAAAAACAGCGCGAACCCCTAGTTCATTTCCTTCATATGAAAAATTAGAAACATACGGATCTTATTTAAAAGAATTGATACTGAGATTAATTGAAATTAAAAAATCGCGGCAAGAAATTTAATAAATGCAAAACATAGATCCAAAGAAATTTACGACCAAAAATTAAACTTATTCTATGGAAAAATTAGAGATAGCGTTTATGTAAGAGAAGCAAAAACTAATAAACTTGATAGTAAAAGTCATGGGCCCTACAAACTAATAGACATATTAGACAAACACAACGCAATCTTAGAAACATTGGACGGAAAACGGTTTCAAAAATATTTAGATAAATTGAAACTTGCTAACAATCAATCATCCTTACTAAACTTCCCCTGGGTCAAATTTACCTCACAACAAGCAAGCCAAAAGGCGAAACGGAACAATTAAAATTTACTAAAGGACCTTTAGAGGAACTAGCCGCTGAATATAACTTTACCAAACAGATTTACAGTTTATATCGAACCGAGGCACCTACCCATGATCGAAAATTCTATGTCAAATGTGTCGTCGAAGATGAAAAACGAGGAAATTTATTTGTCCGGGTTAGCGATGGAGAAACTGAGAAACTAGAATAAGACTAGCCGAGCATGCAGCGGCTCGAAAGATTCTAAAAGACTTACAAGGGGAGTTAGGTTGGTGTCCGACGCCGATTTTTTTGTAACTTTGCAGGTGAAAAGAGGATCCCAGACTATAAAAAAAAATAATATTTTGGGCAATCGTTCATATTTAGGGGGTGAAATCACACCTTCTATATTTTTGACTCTTTTACTGTTTTAAGAGGTAAAATTGAATTTTCTTTCTTGTTTTTACACAAAATTGTTCTAATTGATTCTTTATCACAATAGTAGTTTGAGTTGCAAAAAAATTACCCTCTAGAATATTATAATTCAGAAAATCTACGCCTAGAATGCTTCGTCATACGACATATATAGTTTAAGATTTTGGACTTTGTTGCTGCAAATATCTTGTTTTGATACTATATTCTATTATGGATCATCAGAGTTATTCGAAATAACTCCTAAATTATACACCCCTTTAATATTGTCAATAAATAAAAAATATATTTATTAATTTACCATTTCTATAAGTAATGGATTAAAATATATAGTTATTTGGGTTGGACAATCAATATTATTATAATATAACTAAATTTTGTTAATGATGGCACTTGTTCTTATATTAATAAATCTTTGTTATATAAAAACTACCCCTCGAAAACTTTTTATGTTTTTTTTAGCAGGCGATTTTAATAATGATAGATATAACATAACTGTTTATAGAATTTTTATTTAGGTTCAGGCACATACATATTTCCATTGAAATTTGTACACATATATACCCTTTCGCAACCCTTATTGCTCAAGGCTTTCGAATTACAATATATCTTCTACGAAATAAAAAATAAATGTACCAAAATAAATCAAAAGTAAAACAAACTAAATATAGCCTGTTTACAAGTTGAGTATGTGATATGATAAATGCATTATCATTTTGGCATTCGTAATAATAAGTGCGCACATATAAAATTATCAGGCATGTATATAAAGCGTCAGAAAAGAACATTTGTTCAGTTACAAATTTGTACAAATTATTGTATAAATTTTTACAACATAAAATGATAATCAATCCGTTAAATATAATATCGTTATTGACAATAACGTTCAATGCGGAAAAACTTGGCATTAAACCTTCTGAAATAACATCTGAGGGGGTAAATCTTCATGATGTAATAGAGGATATCATACGGAAAAATATGTTCGATTCCTCATTTATTATTGAGAATTCAGTTGACTCACAATTTGTCGATGGGGATAGTCAAATTGACATACAACCGATTGAAGATGAAGAACAACAAGAAGAAAATGATTATAATGAAGTACCTAGTTGTTTATATGAAGAGGAGAGAGTCAATTTCGACTATAAAAAAGAAGTTGTTGAATTTTGGAATTCTGGGAAGAAAAAGCGTTTATCTTTTACAACCGTTCATCAAAGATTCAAGATGCTTCGTTCAGAGCGACAATTGAGAATATGGCAAGAACAAGTCAACAGTGGTGGTGACCGAGAAGATAAGCTATAAAACGCACAGTGGGTTAAAAAAAATTTTGCGGACAAATTGATATTCTAAAGCTATTTCTGAACCGATTTGAACCTTTTTTTTTTAAATTAAAGCTTATAAAATTTTGCACAAAACTGTCGATCCATATTTTGAAAAAAAAGTCTTATTTTTTTTATTTAATAACAAAACTGAAAAAAAAAAAAATTTTTTTTTTGAGTACCGAGTTTCGAGAAATACTTGTATTCAATCCCAAATACCTAGAATCAATCAAGCAACTATCTAGGAATATTGTTCAATAGCTTAAAAATTGTTTAAAAAATTTATTGAATTTGTTATAAACAAATAAGTGGGTAAAAATGGATTCATGGGGATTGACAGTGATTCGTCAATTTATTCGCACTAAATATGAATCATTTATAGACAGAAACCGATTTTTAACTAAATTCATGAAAGACAATAAATAATTTGTTATTTCATAAACAAATTTTTATAAACAATTGACCATATCAGATATTTATGATGACATAAATGAAGTTTTTTCTACTGAATCGGCCAAAAATTATAGAAAAACGTCACTTACTTACCCGATTTAGTCATTCAATAATAATTGAAGATTGTTTAAACAAATTTAATTAACAAATGCACTGTTTGGCTATTTTTAGTGGTGGAAACTTGGTTCTTTCAACATAATCAAGTGTAAATGACTAATTTTTAAACCTGTAGGGAGTTTACATGACAATAAACCATTTTAATTATTAACAACAATTATATAAACAAATTTTTATCATCTTCGGAATTTTTAGAGAAAAGAAATGTGTTTCTGTGATTCATGAGCAACTTATTATTTAACAATGACTCTTTGCTATCAATCAATAACAATTGATAATTTTTTTAACAAAAGTAATTAACAAATGCATTTCTCGGCTATTTATAAAAGTAATAACTCGGGGTTTTCAACGTGTATTACTGTATTGACGCATGCGCAATTGATGTGACTATAGAGGTGAAGAATTTCTTGACATTTGGGAGATTCGAGTTTAGTTTAAAAGTATAGAAAAAATTAAAAAGTTTAAAAGTATAAAAAAAAGTTTAAAAGTTCGTTATAAACAGTAAGATACGTTGAAAACCCCGAGTTTTTACTTTTATAAATAGCCGACAAATGCATTTGTTAATTAATTTTGTTAAACCAATTATCAATTGTTATTGATTGACGGCAAAGAGTCATTGCTAAATAATAAATTGCTCATGAATCACAGAAACACATTGTTTTTCTCAAAAAATTCCGATGCTGATAAAAATTTGTTTATATAATTGTTGTTAACAATTAAAATTGTTTATTGTCATGTAAACTCCCTACAGGTTTAAAAATTAGTCATTTACACTTGATTATGTTGAAAGAACCAAGTTTCCACCACTAAAAATAGCCAAACAGTGCATTTGTTAATTAAATTTGTTTAAACAATCTTTAATTATCATTGAATGACTAAATCGTGTAATTAAGTGACATTTTTCTATAATTTTTGGCCGATTCAGTAGAAAAAACTTCATTTATGTCATCATAAATATCTGATATGGTCAATTGCTTATAAAATTTCTTTACGAAATAACAAATTATTTATTGTCTTTCATGAATTTCGTTAAAAATCGGTTTCTGTCTATAAATAATTCATATTTAGTGCGAATAAATTGACAAATCACTGTCAATCCCCATGAATCCATTTTTACCCACTTATTTGTTTATAACAAATTCAATAAATTTTTAAACAATTTCTAAGCTATTGGAAAACTTTCCTAGATAGTTGCTTCATTGATTCTAGGTATTTGGGATTGAATACAAGTATTTCTCGAAACTCGGTTCTCAAAAAACAAAATTTTTTTTTTTTTTCATTTTTTTATTAAATAAAAAAAAAGAAATTTTTTTTTCAAAATATGGACCGACAGTTTTGTGCGAAATTTTATAAGCTTTAATTTAAAAAAAAAGGTTCAAATCGGTTCAGAAATAGCTTTTGAATATCAATTTGTCCGCAAAATTTTTTTTTAACCCACTGTGTAACGTTGCAAAATACACTTTCGACAATTTGAAGGAGGCTATTGATTCGATGATGACAGTTCACGATGTAGATCTTCGAAAATGAGCTTTACAAAAGAAGCGTGAATTGGACATGCCATGGTTTACAGCATCACATTGGTGGGTATGGAAATTCAAGAAAGTGCATAACGTTGTTTCGCGAAAAATCACAAAAATGTCTGTGTCGTCTTTACATGAAACTAGAGATATAGAACAAGAATGTGATGTTTTTAAAAACAATGTAAAATGAGAAATTGTAAGGTATGAGGAAAGCAACATTTTCAATTTGGATCAAAGTGGCTTCAATTTGTAATTACACAGTGGAAGAACTTTGACCTTTCAAGGAACAAAAACTGTGGAAAATGTTGTTCAATCGGTTCCCTCCACCACGCATAGCTATACAATTCAGCCAACCATATCTACCGATGGAAGATTACTTTCACCCCTTTTTGTAGTTTTAAAAGAACCGTCTGGACAATTTGGACCTATAGTAAAAGAAGGACTTTTTAATGCAAACAATATTTATTTGCAAGCCTCTAAATCTGGTAAACTTTCTTCAGAATTACTGTAAATGTGGCTTCAAGATGTATTTTTCGCTAACGTAGGAAAAAATTCTGTGTTATTGTTAGATTCATGGAGTGGCCAATGTGAACGAACTGTGCAAACTGCTATACCAGAAGGTAAAATTCTTTCACGAAAAACAATTCCAAAAAGCACAACTGGGAGAATTCAGCCCTTGGATGTGATTGGCTTTAGAATCTGGAAGAATTTCGTACGAAAAATCTCTGATAACTCTATTCTTTTGAGGTCTGATATTAATTTGCATAATAGGAATAACATTATAAAATTACAGTCCCTCACACATAATCAAATGTCTTCACCTAGATTTCTTGACGTATTCAAATATTCTTGGTATAAAAGCGGATATATAGAAAATAGACCTCCACGTTTTGACAACCCTGTAGACTTTTGTTTCAACAAAGATATGGAACCTTCTTGTGATATTTGCGGTGATATTGCAGTAGTAACATGTGAATGGTGCAAGAAGAAGTTGTGCCTAAAACACTTTTTCGAAGAATATCACTTCTGTGAAAACTTTGTGCCTTAAAAATCGATTATTATTGTTTCATTTCATCTAATATTTTATTATTTAAAAAAGGTTTAGATTAAAATTAGAATTTGAATTAGATTACAATTTTATGCGCCGTCTTAAAAATGTTGAAACTAAAACACACGCATCATACTACACATTTATTTTTTATTTCGGAGAAGATATATTGTAACTAGAAAGCGTTGGACAATAAGGGTTGCGAAAGGGTTTGTGTACAAATTTCAATGGAAATATGTATGTGCCTGAACCTAATTAAAAATTCTATAACCACTTATGTTATATCTATAATTATTAAAATCGCCTGCTAAACAAAACATAAAACGTTTTCGAGGGGTAGTTTTTACATAACAAGGATTTATTAATATAAGAACAAGTGCAATCATTAACAAAAAATTAGTTATATTATAATAATATTGATTGTCCAACCCAAATAAGTATATATTTTAATCCATTATTTACAGAAATGGTATATTAATAAATATATTTTTTATTTATTGACAATATTAAATGGGTGTATGGCACATAATTTAGGGGTTATTTCGAATAACTCTGATGATCCATAATAGAATTAAATATCAAAACAAGATACTTGCAGCAACAAAGTCCAAAATCTTAAACTTTTCATCTGTAAAGTTACAAAAAAATCGGCGTCGGACACCAACCTAACCCTTGTTAGAAGAGATGTATTTCTTCAGCGAAGAAGAAAATTTAGACCAAGAAACGGAGGAAAAATATGTTATTTGTATGGACAATGAGTCCAGGGGCCATGTGATGAGAGATTGTTATAAAATTGTGAAAAGAAACAAGAATCTAACTGAATCTAGTAATGTAACAGAGGAAGATTTTTGGGGTCCTCCAGTCGGTTAATTCAAACTTAGTTTATTTATCACTCTGAAGTCCTCAATTAATTATCTTAATGTTAATCAAATCATATCATATGATTATCATAATATTAATCTTATGTTAATCACAAATCATCCTTATATATATATACGAGATCTATAATTATCTATATGTATTTAATCAATTATATAATTATGTACGTATCACCCAATTTTACACTATGTACTACTTTAAGAGGTTAGATACACTTAGAAATTTTAGAAAATCGATTTTTTATTGCATATTCTGAAACTACAACATTTAAAAACTATTCTCTGAAAATTTCAAATCAATCCGAGCATTATTTTTGAAAATAGAGGACTTAGAGTGGAGTCGCCTCAGGTAGACAGAAGTAGGTAGGGAGCAAAGGCAAAGGCACAGGATCAATTACCGTCTTTCGTACACGAATACAAGGCCTTGCCATCAGATGTATTAACTGCAACCAAACCCATCTACGAAGACCTCTCAAAATATGAGTTATTGGAAAGATGCATAGGAGAATTTACCCAAAACTGCAATGAGAGTTTTAACCAACTCATCTGGAAAATCTGTCCAAAAGTTTTGCCAGCTAGCTTCACAACCGTGACTCTTGCCGCCAACACAGCTACCTGCATATTTAATGAAGGCATATATGGCTTGTTATCTCTTTTTCATGTTGTGGGGATTAAATTAGGAACAAACGCCCATAACTTTTCCGAAAAAACAGATTCCTCTTGAGTTGCGTTGGCCAACCGACGCTCGCTGGAGGACACTCGAGAGACTCGAGTAGCTCGTCGACGGGAAAAAATTACTGTTGCTGCAGCTGATAAGGCCAAGGAGGGTACCCTTTATGGGCCCGGAATCGATGATTCAATGTAAGTTCAAGAAAAATTTTTTTATTTGCATAATAATTGTGATCAAAACTTTAAACGCTTTTTTCTCGTAACCACGTTTTCGAAGTCGGTGATCACTGTAACTCCAAAACGAATCAACCGATTGACTTGAAATTTATACCACTTATGTAAAATATAATTATCCTCCGGATAGGCGAAGGATTTTGAGATTCCATTAATAGTTTTTTTTTCCCCGAAAATATGACCAAAATTTAGGTTGAAAAAAAAATTTTGACTTCGAGTATGCGCCATTTTGTCAAAAAAATTTTTTTTTCAAATCCTTCGTCCAACCGGATCCAGTGATGAGTAATCGTGATCACCGCAAACGACCTTTTTTTGGACCCTTCGCAGACTAGCCATATCTCGTTCATTTTTTACTTTCTTTAATTGAATTTTTTTTACAACTTGCCAAAATGTGAACCTTTTATGTGGTAAAATATTAAGATTCTGGAATAAAAAACTTTTTGTAGGGAATTTTTCAAAAAATCGATTTTTTTGCGTTCTAAGTGTATCTAACCCCTTAAAATAAAAACAAAATAATATTTTAAATATAAATCTTTGTTTTTAAATATAGAAGGACGAAAGAAAGAAGGGAGATGATATGGAGGTTGCCTTCATCTTTCCTCTTTCTAAAATTCTTTACAGGTAATTAAAATAATTATTATAAAATAACTTTTATTAATATATTTTTCAATGTGCAGAAATGGAATTGATGAATCTACTCTCAATAAGGTGGAGATGGACGCTGTTTTTTGTATTTTCATTCACCTTAGGAAGCCCTGTCCTATACGAAATTCAACCCTTAGCAGAAAACTCTGGCGTTTACTACGAGAAGATGGAATCATTACGACTGACGCAGACATATTGGAGAATCGTCATCTATTTGGATATTGGGAACTTCAGTCGCCAATTCCTCTATAAGGATATTCAACAAGATATCAACAGCACCTATCGAACCTGTTTCCAGAAAACTGCAATGACAGGAGATTGTCGGGACACGATAAAAGTTGATACATTAACAACTAAACTCAAAAGGATTCAATCTGAACATGAACATTTACAAAGAATACTTGAAGAAATTCAATATTATAATCCAGAAATTAGTACTCCACCTAGAACTATAAAGAAGAGAAGAGCTCCAATACTTGGATTCATAGGATTAATGTTAGGACCTGTAGTCGGATTACTCACATCAGAAGATGGTGAAGAATACACAAACTCCATTAACGAACTTCATGATAGACAAAATAATTTGAGTAGAATAATTAAACAAACTCACATCGTTCATGCTGAATTTCAACATATCAATGAAGAGATGCATTCTAAAAATTCAGAAATTCAAAAAATCCAAACAATTCTTAATGAAACTATCAAGAATATACAAATACGCGAAAAGACATGGAACAATTAATCATACTATAGATCTTTGAGACAATGGGCGGCAAAAGTCGAAGAACAATGCGATCATTTATATAATACTTTAGTAGAATTTACTAAAATAGTATTAAGTGCCTGAGGAAAGAAAGTGCATCCAGCATTGATTTCTAATAATCTTCTTCAAGACATTATAACTGAAATACATACTGAAGCAGCAATTTAGGAATTTCCCGTACCCAGCAAATATATAAAAGCAGAAGATTTACACCAAATAGAAAAAGCTGATGTTGTCTACCATTCTAAAAGGTTATTAGTATCTATTGATATTCCACTTCTTGAAAGAACAATTTATCAGTTATATAAAATGCACCCTTATCCAGTTTATCAAAATGTTATTGAAAATATAACTGGTGCAACTTACATATTACCTAAACAACCCTTTATTGCGATATCACCCGTTGATTAAAAATATTTCCTTGCAAATCAAGAATATCACAACTCTTGTATAAAAACTATATATCTTACGATTTGTGAAACAACTGAACCTATATATGGGTAATTCCATATCATATTTAGGATTGAAAAATAAAATCGCCTCGAATATTTTTTTTCGTGTTTTAGATACAAAACAAATAGACACGTATTTTTTTATTTCAATATGATATGTAAACTTTTCAAGTTAAAAGTTTTTTAACATCTGGAGTAGAAAAAATAAGGTATTTTTTAAAATCTTCCAGTTCGTAAATGGTTTTTTCCAGGATTAAAATATTCGTTATAGTTTTGAAAATATCTCATAAAAATTTCAGAGTGGAACGTTGGATACTTTCTATTAGACAGATAGTTGTTTACAGTCAGGTCAGCGCTTGATAGCGCACCGTCTACTGTGAGTGTACGCCGCCGCGCGCCGTGCCAGATAGAAAATGAAATTATACTCTATAAATTCCATAACGATAGACGAAGGGAAAGAAAAGAAACATTTGTTGCTTCAAAAATCTATTATTTATTAATATTTTTATATAACAAACAAAAAATTAATATCCACGAATAATGCATGAATTCCTTAATTCTCTATCCCCAAATGAAGCTATTCTAATTTTCGTTTTAATGAACGTCTTGATGCAGTTTTGAAGAAGCTAACATTTTGAAATTTTTGACACAAAGAGTAAGTCTTGACCTTCAGTTCGTTGTTTTTCTACGGTTCAACAGAGTGAAATATTTGGGTGCCTGATATAATTTTACAGTTTTCAAATCGCTCTTTTAAGAATTCAGTTGCAGTTTCATAATAACTGTCGCTTGTAAAAAATACTCTGATATTAGAAAACAATGTTAGCTTCTTCTAAACTGCATCAAGACGTTCTTTAAAACGAAAATTAGAATATTTTCATTTGGGGATAGAAAATTAAGGAATTCATGCATTATTCGTGGATATTAATTTTTTGTTTGTTATCTGAAAATATTAATAAATAATAGATTTTTGAAGCAACAAATGTTTCTTTTCTTTCCCTTCGTCTACCGTTATGGAATTTATAGAGTATAATAATTTCATTTTCTATCTGGCACGGCGCGCGGCGGCGAAGACTAACAGTGGACAGTGCGCTATCAAGCGCTTGAAGCTGACCCGACTGTAAACAACTAGCTATATATTAAAAAGTATCCAACGGTCCACTCTGAAATTTTTATGAGATATTCTCAAAACTATAACGAATATTTTAATCCTGGAAAAAACGATTTTTAAGATATCCATTTTCCGTAAATGCCATTTATTTAAAACAATTGCATATTTCTTATATAAAAAAAAAGGAATATTTTTTTCATTCATCGCTATTTGCAAAGTGTAGGTAATTGTCGACTTCACCTGAAAATTTCATTGTTTTCTAGGAAATAGTTTACGAATTGGAAGATTTTAAAAAATACCTAATTTTTTCTACTCCAGATGTTTAAACACTTGTAACTTTAAAAGTTTACATGTCATATTGAAATAAAAAAATACGTTACTATTTGTTTTGTATTTAAAACACGAAAAAAAATATTGGAGGCGATTTTATTTTTTAGTCCTAAATATGATATGGAATCACCCATATGCATCCTCATCCAGCCCATCCTGTGAAATTTCATTATTGATTAGACATAGTACCGAAGTTTTTCAAAAATGTGATGTCAGAATTAATTTAGGAGACAATATATTTTGGACACAAATCCCGTCACTACAAGCTTGGCTGTATTACACAAAAGAGCCAGAATTAATCAGCATTAATTTTCCAAACCAAAAAACGGAACGAGGATATATATCCAATTCTGGAATCTTAAGACTAAGAAGTGGATGCATTGTAAGAACGAAAACCACTACCATCACTGGAATAAATGTTTATAAAAACAATGAAGAATACATATGCAGTCCAGAAATTTCATTAAATTTAACTAACGTATCAAATATAATTGCTGACTTCCCAAAATTTCCCAATATTTAAACTCAAGAATGGCAAAATCAACCAGCAAAAAACTGGAAAGATCTACACAACGGAGAATCATTGACAAAAATCGAAGATCAATTATTTGAATTTGAACAAGAACAATATCATAATTTGAAAATTCACACCATTTATGGCACATCCATTGGTTTTTCAATTTTGATATTACTCGCAGCAATATATTGTGGAAGAAAGATACTGATAAAAACATGCAAAAGAACAAATTAAACTCAATAAAGCTACATATTAAGGAAAATGAAAGAGAACTTGAACCCCTGTCAAATGATAGCAAGCCGAAACCTCAGTGCAGCAAAGAGAAAACAATGACAACACCACAGGTGCGCATCCCAGTTACCAGCATCCGAATAGCATAAAAACCTATTCTTTCCAAATTTATCGAGGACGATGAATCATTTTAAGGAGGGAGGACAGGAAACCAAAAATTCTTTTCGCTTCGAAAAATCAATTAAAATTCAACTAAAAACATGAAAAATCATTTAAAATCAGCAGTATGCAGCGCACATGCATGGAATGACGTCACAGACTAATCATGGCCGTCGATGTTCAACCTAATCTTATCATCATAAGACTCTACCCACATTCATAAGGAACGCCTGCATCGAGATAAGTGCGATCCAACAAAATGGTGAGTAAGCCGCCATAATACAACAAACAACTATCAAATCAGAAGTAGACCTCCATGAAGAATAGGTAAGCAATAAAAATAATGAATTAAAATCAATAAGAAAATAAAATGGTAATATTGTATGGTATAATGTTTTAATTATTATGTTATAATTATCTTGTAAACCGAAATAAATTATCATATTCTCTAAGTCTGAACTAGTCGAAGTTGACTAATAATTGATCAAATCATGACTGACTTTTAATTTTGCAATAATTTTGACTGATTCAGATTTAAGGATTAAATAAAAGATAAAATATTTAAACCCATGACATTGGTAATTCAGCTTTCTTTTCTTGATAATAATATAAAATACTAAAATAATAGCAATGTCATTGGTTTATCCAGAGTATTTAGTATATGTAAAATTTATTGGGACATTATACAATATGAAAAGGATCACTATAAGAAATTGGAAAAGAACTTGCTAACAAACTTAAAATATCTCCAAAAAAAAAAAACACATTTAAACCTTTAACTATGTAACGGGCACTCTTGTCGCCCGTCACATGATTCCATCCTTCAGTTTCTATCGCCGTCGACTTATGTCACCGAGCGGGCGGGGCGAGATTTCCACCAGCCGGCTTCCCCTACCATCCACCGGCTACTCATTACGTAATTATAAGTGCTTATAAGCGACGCACCAAGCAATATTTCGGCAGTTCGCTGAGGAGCAGCAAGTCTGCACTCAGCGAAACTCATCTGGTCTCTCTGCTAGCGGGCTACCACCATAACATATGGTCAGGTACCATACCCTCGATAATGTCGAATTTGTCAAGGTTGTGACGTTGCAGATTTCTGCAAGTCACAAAAATTAAATTTATTAATAAATATCAAAATAAAAGCTACTGTTCTATCGCTGAAAGTAAAATTCGGCACTCCTCTACGTTTATCTTATTTTTCTTTGTATTATTCATTTTTTTATCTTGTTTTGCACTACCTTCTTTAGAATTTCTTGTTATTGTTTTATAAAATTTTTAGGATTATTTTATCATTACTTTTGTTCTTAATTTTGAGAATTAAGTGTTGTTCTTATTTTTTTTTTGGTTTATGTATTTTATTTATCTATTTTTAGTTATCCTTTTACATTCTCATCATATAATGTATTAGATTTGTGTAAAATTTTACCCCCCATTTTTTGTTAAATGTCCACGTTTTGTGACCCCCTGGACCCGAAAAACATATTTTTAACAATGTGTATGTCTGTCTGTAGATTTTATTTTGTGAGCACGATAACTTTTGAAAGAATTGACCCATTTGATTGGCCTTTGGTATACTCTTTTAGTGTCTATGATGGTAATCTCAACTTATAGGGACTCCTTCATCTCCGAGTACCACCTAATATTTGTTACCCAACTCAATTCCCGAAAATCAAGAATCTTATTTGCCAAGGGCGCCAGGTATTTTGAATACCGCTCAAAACTCGAATCACTGAAATTTTTCTAGAAATCCTGAAAATAAATTTCACTCCAACTAGCTCATTTAGGAGAGGGATATCGTGGGGGCGAAAAACAACTCAGGGTGAAATTAATTTGAAAACAAAAGAAAACATGTGGTTTATTAAACAAAAGAAATAAATGTGATATGAAAATATGTACAATGTGAATTAAGAGAAGGATAGTATAGATAGCTCGGATATTAGAAAGATTCGTTCGAAATCTTAGACTATTTGATTACGTCAATCATGACGTTACGTCTTTATGTTAGTGTGTGACTCATGTTACGTAATTCTTGTTAAAATTTCGATTTACACAATAAATTCGTATGACGAGATTAATTAACAATAGATTTATCTAAATGATTAGAATTCTTTAGTAATTGAATGAATGGTAATGGAAAGAAGCGGCATAAACGTAAGAAAAAGACGGCACTATACTCCGTATAGGTGTGGCACGTCGTTACATAATCATTATGTCCAACTCAGAATTATTACTCGAAAACTTATGATTTTACATATCAGGATCAATTAAATGATAACTTATATGTAGAATGTCAAAATTTATCTAAAATCCACAAAATATTATCCTAATACTCTAAATTACAAAGCAAACCTGCCCTTATGCCATTCATGGGCGTTGGCAGAACATGTTATGTAACCTTTTAAATTCTACAAAACTCAAATAAAAACTCAACAAAGTCGAAGAAACCATAAGGAAGACGCCTACCTTATTTCTGTAGACCCAAGATGATTTTAAGTAATCCAAATTGGTACAAAATTGTGACAGTTTGTCAACAAAGTAAGTTGTGCACAAGTTTAACTGCAAGTACCTGCAGTTATGAAGGATGAAACAATAAAATAAATACGCGTAGACGACTGAACGCATCCCAGACGGTACTGACGTGATTCGTAAATATCTGTGAAACCTTGGTTAAATTTTGGGGCTCCAGAAACTCGGTAAGCTCTGTAAAGAATTAAATAACATTTCTTAACCTAAGAATTTACATTTCAATCTCTTTCATTCCTCCACACTAACACTTACACCTTTAAATCTAATTGAGTTACTGCTGGCTGTTCTAATTTACTTCCCGTTTTTAGGTTATAGCAATCTGGGAAGAGGATCCATAAAGTAGTGAAATTTCACAACGTTACAACACCCCCCTCCCCAGACTGACAATAGTGGGTTGAGAAACCAGCAGACGTCAGCAATCCGATTCCCCAGACTACAAGATTATATTTAAATTTGAGCTTAAATATTTTACTTTGCTTCATACTTTGGAGTTTGAGCGAATCGTCATGAGATACGAGTGTTTGGCATATTAAGTTGCGAAGATTAGTAGGTAATAGAGAAATTATAAGAATTGAAATAAGATAGATGATAGATAAAAGCAACATAAGACAGACATGCTCTATAGCTCTAAAGTTCGACTGTAATACTAAACAAAGGTTGGGCATCAGATGTGTAATTAAATTGTGTAGACCAAATTTTGTGTTTTTCTCCGAAACCATGACACAAACGCTAACGAAATTTTATATCCAAAATTTTTCTCTAGATTTACGCTATTGCAAAAATGTGAATTTCTCTAACTCGAACAGACTAAATATGGAAAATGTGATAAGAGCAATCCATGATACAGGCTCGTAGCCAGGAGAAATTAACTGGATTGAACTAGAGCAGTACAAAAAAAACTCTGATTTACTAGTTGTTTGAAACTTCCATATTTATTATACTGGAGCAAACTTAGCAAGACGAATCAAGGATCAACATACGTTGAGAAATTACGGTACTTAAACTTATCTGAAATCTAAAGATGCTTATAAGCTGAATGAGCGCACTAATCTAAACTGTATAACCTAACTCTAAACTTTGTAACTCAATTTTTTTTTTTCTAATTGAACGAACTGACCCTGAATTATATTATAGTTTAACTCTATTAACTAAACGAACGGACTGATCCTAAACTGTACACGATAACTCTTAAGGAGATCGAAAGGATAGAGTCTGACTCTAAACTATATAAAACTGTATTAAATTGTAAAAGAAGAACGAAGAACGAAACTGACTTATTCTAGCGATACGACAAAAGAACTTACAAACTAACTAAATAACTAAATAGCAAAACTGATGAACAAACGATACGGCAGAAAGGAAACTTATGGACTAATTGGATCTTGCGAGCTTACATCCTACGCAGAATCGCATCAGCGATCGCCTGGACAAGTGGATGATCCGGGTCGATGCGAAGACTGGATTGACTTGTCGCTACCAATGCTGATGCTGCCCCGGCGAATGCAACTGGAGGATTTGCCGGCTGCAGAGCTCCATGGGGTTGGGCAGTCGCAGTCCGAAGAGATGGAGGTTCCGTAGTACATGGCAAATGATGCCCAATCTTCCCCCTTCTCCAAGCTGTCGAGCACTTAGGGCACTGACTTAACCTTACCGCGGGATGAGAGTCTCGCAGTATTCCCTTCGCCATATCTGGCGTGCTGATGGAGAGCATCGCGCTGGTGTCAGAGGTGGGTTTTGAGCCAAATCTCGTGGAGAATCGACATTCGCGTGCGCAACGACCTGCATCCCGGGTTCCGGAAACGGGTTCGAGGTATTGTCCTCTCGGATCCTTCTAGTTGTTCCAGTTCTCGAAGCGCTATGCCCCCGCGCCGATGAGTGCTTCTCCTCCCTATCGTCTTTTATGCCCCGAGAAGTAGAGGGTTGTGGCTGAGTTTCGGCACACAAGCAACTAGCCTCGATTGGCCTGTGATCGTAGTCTGTTGCTTCTACGAAGCACTTTTTCTGTTTCCTCTGGCGAACCTGTTCCGGCTTGACCGCGGGTTTTGGGACGGTTCTTTCTACCTTGCGGTCTGCCGGGATCTTTTCGCCTTTGGAGACGGACGATGGGGATGCTTGGCTTAGCCTTTCTCGGCCTACCTCTTCCTCTCTTGGGAACAGGGAGCCCGCCTTCTTCCGGGCTGGGAACTTGGGTGGAGTTTCGTCGCTGAAACGGTTCCGGTCGTCCACTGGGCTTCCATGACCCGGACGATATTCGGCCGCCCTTGGCCTCGGGATCGTTCGATGAGTAGCTCGTCCTCTCAGCACGGTCGTCGATGATGTGGTAGTCGTCGATAATGAGGTACTCTTTTCCTCATTGTTAGGCTGAAAAGAAATTTCGTTGTTAACCAAAGTGGGATCCACTGACAAATACTGTTTTAGATCCTTAACGTGAACTTTCTCAATCGTTCCCGACTCATATTGGATCTCATAAACAACTGGTGAAATAACCTTGGTTATTTTGTATGGACCCGCATATCTTGGGGATAACTTTCTTGCCACGTAGTCAACAACCGAAGACAAAGTATGAGTACGATGCCAAACGATATCCCCTACTCTATAACGAATGCTACGTCTATGCGATTATAGTAATAAGCCTGCCTATCTGACGTCAAATCTAAGTGATGTGCAACCAGATCTCTAATCGCTGGAAGTCTCTTAATTCTATCTTCGCTTTCTTCGAAAGCCAAAGGTACTAATTCGCGAATTCCTTCTTCCTCTTTCCTAAGTGTTTTTGCTAGTCTAGGCTCTCTTACAAAATTTAGGAGCGCTGGCGATACTCGGGTGGAACTATGAACTGCGGAATTATATGCGAAGCAGAAATCAGGGAGATGTTTATCCCAATCACGATGATCACCCTCTACAAATGATGATATCATGGTCTTTAACACTCGATTTACTCTCTCAACCGGATTTGCCTGAGCATGATATGGTGGAGTGGTCGAATGTCTAATCCCTAATTCCGAAGCAGCTTTAGCAATTAACTTTTTGACGAATTAGGTACCGTTATCTGTAAATAGTACTTCTGAAGTACCCCATTTAAATACCACGGTATCCTCGAAAGCTTTCTGAACGCTAGAAGCATTGGCTTTTCTTAACGGAAGAACTTCAATCCATTTGGTAAACATGTCCTGTAATACTAAGATGTAATGATGACCTGAACGACTTGGTGGTACCGGGCCCATAATGTCAGCAGCCTCTACTGACCAAGGTTGTTCTATTACTCTTTTTCCCAATAAACCGACTGGACCTGCCTGTTCGACTTTCATCCTTTGACATACTTTGCACGATCTAACGTAGTCTGCGACTTCTTTAAACATTCCGGGCCAATAATAGAGCAACGACAGACGATGGAAGGTCTTATCTACTCCGAGATGACCTGACGTCGTAATGTCATGAGCTTCATTCATAGCTTTTGCCCGAAGTTCTAAGGGCAGTACTAATTTCCATGCTTCCAAGTCTGGCAACAAGGGGTCGGTAAGATGATCCGGACGGTGACAATATAGTCTTCCGTGTTCGATTTTGCAATTTGGAAACTGATGAGGCATTTCATCTAATAATCTCATCCTTCTGATGTACCAAAGGTCTTCCGTATTTCCTATGAAATGAACTGATTCTATATCTGATTCGTACATCCTTGATAAGGAATCTGGAACGTGGTGAAGTGCACCTTTTCTATGTTGAATCTCGAAGTCGTACTGAAGCAACTCTAAGGCCCATCTAACTAAACGACCTGTTGGATCTTTTAGATTATAGAGCCAACATAGACTGCTGTGATCTGTTATCACTGTAAAGTGATAACCTTCAAGATAAGGTCTGAACTTTTTCACGGCCCAAACGACTGCTAAACATTCTTGTTCAGTGACAGTGTAACTCTTCTCGGCACCTTGAAATGCACGGCTGGCAAAAGCAATAACGTGCTCTTCTCCATCTTGGACTTGGGTCAAAACAGCACCTAAGCCTGTACTGCTTGCATCCGTTTGCAATAGGGTAGTGAGTCAATGAAACGTTTCATAGAAACATTGAAACTTTCATGAAACGATGAAACGTTTCATGGGACCAAAATTTCTGAAACATTCGAAAGTTCCACGAAAACGTATGCGCATGCGTACTCATGTCAGGTTCAGGTTAGCTCATCCCGTGTTCTTAGGTTAGGGCATGTTAGGGTTCTTAGACAACAAATTCTCTTTATTGAATACTTGATCTTGATAAATGGTTCACCACAAGCATTGCGTGTACATAAATATTTTTCAATGAAATGCAAATCATACAGACCAATCAATTCGCCTTGATACAAAGAATTTTCATTTTCCTTATTAAGATATAAAAGTTTTAAAATTAAATATTTTGTTAAACCCTCATGAGAAATTCAACTTCGTATATAATGGAAAAAGTATGCCAAATTTCATCAATTTATCTGCACGCGTTCTCGAGATATTGCAGGATTGTTAAAAGCGTGACATAAACACACCCACTCTAATATTTAAACAAATCTATTCTTTTTAATTAGATGAAATGTTCAGTGTTACGAAACATGAAATATACCATTATCTATTAAATCTATAAATTTTATAGTACTGTTTAATATTTTGAATTTTCCCGCCTTAATGTATGAAACTTATGAAATTTTACAACGTTTCAAAAGTTTCATGAAACCTTTCATTTGACCAAAGTTTCATGAAACTTTACGACCCTACAAACTACGAACGGCAAATTGAAATCTGGTCTCGTTAGAGTAGGCGCGGCACTAAGGTCATTTTTGAGCTCTTGAAAGGCTTTCTCCTGTTCATCGTCCCAAGTAAACCTTCTATTTTTCTTTAACAGACGGTATAAGGGTTCAGCTTTTACGGCGAAGTCCTTAATAAAGCGCCTATACCAAGAAATCATTCCCAGAAATCTTCTAAGTTTCCGTACTGTATTGGGGATTGGATAGTCAGTAACTAGTTTGACTTTCTCCGGATCTGGATGCATTCCAGAACGATTGACAAGATATCCGAGATAGCGTACTTCGCTACAGCCAAATTCGCTCTTATCGCGATTTACGGTAAGTCCTTCACGAATAATAATATCTAAAACTTTTTCTAACCATACCAAGTGTTCTTCAAAAGTCGCGCTTATGATAATTATATCGTCGATATAAGCAAAGGCATGAGGTCAAACTCTGGAGTGATTAATTTATCTAATAATCTCTGAAAAATAGCTAGTGATTCTGATAAACCAAACGGTATTCGATTGTAATGATACACTCCTTTCGCTGGAACGGGGAATGCTGTATATTCCTTGCTTTCTTCGGTAAGCGGTATCTGATGAAAAGCTTCGCTTAAGTCGATGGTAGAGATGTAACGTGCTGACGCAAGTTTGTCTAAGATATGACTGATATTCCTCATAGGGTATGCATCTTTCTTAGCTACTTCATTTAGCTTGCGAAAATCAATACACAATCGGTAACTTCCATCTGAATTTTTGGCCATAACAACAAGGTTACACCATTTGCTGTTGCTCGGACTTAGAATTCCTTGATCTTCCAATTTTTGAGTCGATGCTCTAAAAGCTTCTTCCACTTTTGGAGATAAGCGTCGTGCATTTTGTTTAATTGGCGCATGGCCCTGAACATCAATATTATGTTTCGTCAAATTTATCGAAGGTAACTTAAATGGCATAGGAGGAATTTTTCGAGTAAGAAGCTCGTCTAATTTTCTTGATTCCTCCTCTTTTAGTTCTCTTAATCCGGCACAAGCGTGTAGGTTTGGTATTGGCTTTACATTACTGACACGATTATTCGAAGTTTGAACGGCTTCAACTCGTAATGGGTTTGGGCCAACTTCATGGCCGTCATATGTATGCCATATACCTTCTCCTATTCTCCATAATCTATGTTTAAACCTAACGTCAAAAGTAAAAAGTTCCGCAAAGTCATGACCGAACAATACTTCGCAATCGAAGGTCGGAACGAAACGAACTTGTAAACATTTACTATTTCCTAGAAATTCTAGAGGTAAGATTGTTTGTCCGGCGGTTTCCTCAATTACGCCGTTTGGATACATAATCCCTGGACGTACTTGATTAGCTAACTTTTTAAGTAAATCTCTAAATTTTCCAAAAGCTGGTTTGCCTATATAAGTGCAACACGAGCCTGGATCGAAGAGTCCCCTAAGTGACTGGCCGTTCACTAAAACATTTATAAACAACCTCCTCTCATCAAGTACTGTATTAGCTTGATGCGTTTGAATCTGAGGGGCCCTATCAACGAAAGGGAGAAGAGACCGGACCCAATGGTCACTCGCCCTTATACGTTTCCCGGTAGGGGTCCAGAGCAACCGCTACAGCTCTTTGAATACTGACCGGGTTTGCCACATGCGTGACAGAAAATCTTTTTAGGTTGTGAACAGTTTCTCCAATTATGTTCCTGTCCATTACAGTTCCAGCAACCGTCATTCACCCTACTCGTTTTATCATAGTGACCACTAGCGGGTATGGGCACAGGGAAAACTCGCTTTGCGGAATCTGTCTTCGGTTCGGAGAGGGTAACTAAAGTTAGCTGGCATCATAGTAGCTTGAGGAAAACCGGGGTAAAAATTAAAAGTTATTCCAAAGGGAACAAAACTATTAAAGGGACTTGATAGGTTGGGTTGCGATACGGCATGGGAATCTAATTCTGCGCACTGAGCAGTTGAAGAATTTGATGGTTTCAAATCGCTAGTTCCCTTGTCATCCTTGGACTTGTTGGCATCATTACGCCCCCTATTCCTAATTTTCTTCTTATTAGGGTTGTCGTTGGTTGCAGTTTTAGCCTCCTTATTAGCGAGTTTGTTTTCTGCAGCGGCAACCTTTCCGGTTTTGACTTTATTAGGTCGATAAGAAAATTCGGGAAGGACGCTATCCTTAACGGGTAAAGGAGGAAGATAGGATTTATCCACTTCCTGAGAGGCTTCGTATCGTTCACCTGTCTCCTCTAATTCTTCAAAAGATCTGTAATTTACTTTTGGGAGGGCGGCTCGATAAGTAGGATGAAAGTTTTTAATGGCGAGCTGAAGTTGTTCGTACTCGGACACCGGTGGATCATAATGTTTGAGGATGAGCCGAAGATTAAGTAAATAATCTGCAATTGGCTCATCGGGGCCTTGTGTCCTACGACGACCTTCATCTCTAACTCGCATTTAGAAATTTATTCCTCTGTATCGGCGTTTGAATGCAACGACGAACTCTTTCCACGAATTCCACTTATTTTGGTTGAACCTAAACCAGTGCTGAGCAGATGACTTAAATAGAAACGGCATAGCCCTAAAGAGATCCTCATCTGTTGAAGAACTACCTCCACGGCACTCTTCAATCCTAGTCAGGAATTCTTCGGCGCTACTATCTCGTTTGCCACTATAGCTCAGATTCCACTTAGTTACAATCTGATGGATATTTAACCTTGAGCTGAAATTAGGTTGACTCGTAAATTCAGTTCGTATCAACGGAGAAGACGTATGAGGAGTCGTTCGACATCCTGCATTACTGAGAGATTCGCGATTGATGGAAAAGAGATTATTATTTTGGGTATGAGGCTCCAAAATTGAATTCGCGATCGGTGATTGAGCTGTAACATAGTTTGCGTCTAGATCCGTATCTCTATCGATCAAAGAAATTTATTCTCCGGATTCAGTTCTAACCTGATGCCCTAAACCAAAATTTATGCTCAGGTGTTCACTTGGCATAGGATGAGTTCCTGTAGTTTGAGTTAAACCTTGAAAAGATGTTGGCATCTATGCGTGTCGTCGTCAGTTACTTCTAACCCCAAATACTCCAATGTCTTACGTAACTCATCCGTAGTCAATGAGCTTGCCCAATCCACAACCATATCTGTGGTTTCGGCCCACAACCTATCGATGTTAATCATTGAAATGTCCATTTTCGATAAACGAAATTCAAAATAGTTAAGTTCCAAAATGTGCGATGCAAAATTCAAAATTAAATCAATCAGCAAATTCGAAATTCAATAGCAAGTACGAAACAGATAAATCGAACCCACACAACAACGTAATGATAACTCAGAAGAGAGCAATGAGGTTAGGGTCGATTAGTTCGTTATGTTTGAGAGAGATCGAAGATGAGACGGAAAGATTACTGAAAGATGTCGAAAAAGAAAGGAAAGTAAGAAACATATAAGTCCCTAGCCTGATTTGCTTCGGGCCCCACGTTGGACGCCAAAAATTTATGACGGTAATCTCAACTTATAGGGACTCCTTCATCTCCGAGTACCGCCTAATATTTGTTACCCAACTCAATTCCCGAAAATCAAGAATCTTATTTGCCAAGGGCGCCAGGTATTTTGAATACCGCTCAAAACTCGAATCACTGAAATTTTTCTAGAAATCCTGAAAATAAATTTTACTTCAACTAGCTCATTTAGAAGAGGGATATCGTGGGGGCGCAAAACAACTCAGGCTGAAATTAATTTGAAAACAAAAGAAAACATGTGGTTTATTAAACAAAAGAAATAAATGTGATATGAAAATATGTACACTGTGAATTAAGAGAAGGATAGTATAGATAGCTCGGATATTAGAAAGATTCGTTCGAAATCTTAGACTATTTGATTACGTCAATCATGACGTTACGTCTTTATGTTAGTGTGTGACTCATGTTACGTAATTCTTGTCAAAATATCGATTTACACAATAAATTCGTATGACGAGATTAATTAACAAAAGATTTAACTAAATGATTAGAATTCTTTAGTAATTGAATGAATGGTAATGAAAAGAAGCGGCATAAACGTAAGAAAAAGACGGCACTATACCCCGTATAGGTGTGGCACGTCGTTACCTAATCATTATGTCCAACTCAGAATTATTACTCGAAAACTTATGATTTTACATATCAGGATCAATTAAATGATAACTTATATGTAGAGTTTCAAACTTTATCTAACATCCACAAAATATTATCCTAGTAACTCTGGGTCAATTTGACTCTGGCACTGTTTGATCGCGTACCATTTCATAGCGATTCATCTGATTGACTTGAAAAAATTCTGAGATGTAATTTAACTAATCCATAATCTGCTAGGGTGATCAAAAAAAATTTTTTTTTTTTTTAAATTTTTTGAATTTTTTTTTTTTTTGAATTTTTTTTGAATTTCCAGAAAGAAATACACAACCACAGTTGATGTATGGGTCAAATTGACCCAGGGTAATGACGGAGGGTTAAGTAAATTAGTTTTCTTCTTAATTTGAAAATAAAGTAATTTAAATAAAAGTATATAGCAGCGATGCAAGCGCGTGAAACGGGGAAAATGTAGCGCAAGGTGTGATGATAATGTGCTCACAATAGCACCCCTAGTTGCTTATACTTTTGTATATCTTTTTGTTTATTTTTTTGTTTTATTGTAAATTTCTTAACTTTGCGGTCCTGAGTGGAAGCCATAGAAGATCCAGCCACCTACGCTATCAGCTAAACTAGTCCACCACCATCAAAATCTTCGAATCTTCGCCATCACTAACTCCTTGTGGATCATTTTATCGCTTATCTCTTATCTCTTTACATCATCCCTCTTAACATCAAAGGCAGAGCTGTCAATTCCGCCAATAATAGACAGATTGATGTTGGTCTTCCAAGTTTTAGGCGCATCCCTGACGAGGACTGACCGTGCTTATTTTAGCAAAATATTCTTGTAACGGTACGTTATCTTCGAGTCCTTGTTCGGGAGTCATGTAACGGTACATTTTCTTAGAGTCCCTGTTCGGGAGTTATGTAAAGTTTGGTTTTATTTGGGGTAAAGCCCCTCTATTTAATCCCTCGAACGCTTCAGTCTAGGCAGGGTCTATTTTGAGATGTTTCAACGCGACACCTGGATTTATAAAATAATTAGTCATATAGGATTTATTCTTTAAACTTTATAATTTGGTATAATAGTTTGGAATGAAAAAACGGAATGAATGAAAAGAATTATATCTCAATGCTCGCCATGTTCACGTTCGCATTGTATTATGAGTCATGAATACTTGGTTTCGACTGATAGAGACGGATGCTTATACCGAATAGCTAACGTAGATGCATGATGGCCGCGTGGAGGTGCGTTATCGGACACTCCACCTCGCACCTCTCTTACGCGACCTTTCCCGTCTCATATTCGTCCTTCCGCATTTTCTTCCTCGGGACTCTGACCTACTCTATAATCAGCTGACTAATACTCAGCTAATAAAATAATATCGTATAAATTAATTACATTCTATTTAATAAATACTCAATTTAAATTGAGTTGAAAAATAGAATTTGAATTCTTTCGAAAACTTAGTTACAAATGTCTCTCTGCTTGCATCAATCAAAAGTCGACAAATTCCTGTCCTTGTGCAAGACGAACAGAAATATTCAAACGTTCACAAGTTTGCAGAATCAAATGAAACTGTGACCGATTTCAGGCACTTGCCCTCTATTAAAAAATTCGCATTCCTGCAAATACCACAGTTTCAACACAAGAGTACTCAGTCAGAAATTCTTAACCCGATTCCTTTTCGAAACACAAAATCCTGACACCACAAAATTTCCCCACCAAATCCACCGATGGCACACTTACGACGGGCATCATAAAAATAAAGCAATTCAGTTGCTCTGGGCAGTCTGACGGAACTTCTTTATGAGTTAAGACGCATCCCCTTTTTATAATTTAAAACGGAAAATCGGCACCCGCCTCGCCAACATCGCGAGGGACGTAAAATCATCAAAATTCAACTCGATAAGAGAAAAAAGTTCCCCAAGCTCTTAGATTGACTAGTTTATTCATTAGCAGGGAAACTTTGGCTGATCTTAGGGACCATTTTCTAGCATCAGCAGCATAATTCCTTTGTGTTTTCCTTAAATAATATAAACTCGGTTTTCTTGTCGATAGTCATTGTGACCTCTAGGCCAAATCCGCCGTCATTATCAAATTTTATAATATGTCGATAGTCATTGTGACCTCTAGGCATAAACAAATTTGTAAAGCATAGGAGAGAATTCGTGTTTATAATTCGGATACTAATCAAAAACGTGCAGTGCGGAAAATAGTTAAATTACGCCGCGCAACTTGCTCGAAATTCAGACGTATGAAGAATTTGAAATTTTATTTCTCTTGTCGATAGTCATTGTGAACTCTAGGCCAAATCCGCCGACTTTATCAAATTTTATAGTATGTCGATAGTCATTGTGACCTCTAGGCTTAAACAAATTTTTTAAGCGTAGGAAAGTGAGAAATAGAGTTTTTAATATTCATTCGGTTCTGAAAAGTGTAATTTAGAGTTCTCAACTCCGTAGAGGGGTATACTGTATCGTTCTACAATTTAAAATTTAAAATTAAGTCTGCACAGAATTCCAATTCGGGTTCGAATTTCAAAACGAGCAAGAATTGAAATTCTTTGAACAAGGCACCGGGCTCACATAAAAACATTTAGAAAAGGGTGTTGGGATTTAATTGCCCTCATACCTTTTGGTTAAAAGCCAACTAATATGATTTTTGTGTGAATCTAGTGCATTACAGCGAAGCGTGGGAGAAGAATTATTCGCAAGTGAGTGAGATAGAATAATTCTACATGGACTAGAGTTATCATTCGTGATAACGCCTCAAATAAAGAAAACGTGTACGGCCCAATAGGGATGAAACGGATCAGTGCTCTGCTTTCTCGGCTTCATCCCTAGTGGTAGATAATAAGCTAGGAGATAGGTAAGCGAAACAAAACTGTATCGTTCCAAACTCTTCTACCAATTCTAATTTATACCACATATACCTTGAATTTAAACCTTTTCAAAACTACACAATCGATTGTTCTATTTATGGGGTTTAACTTTGGGGGTTTCAGAATATAATTTCTGTTTATAAATTACATTTGTTTATCTCTATTTATTTCTCCCATATGATGACAGCTTTTATCCTAGGATGAGGACAGGTGATCGCGAAGTCCCGCATAAATAATTTAAAAGATAGATTCATTATATTTGACTCAATCTTTTTCTTTTCTGTTATTCTCCGACTTGCCTTAAATGATTCTTTATAAATTTCTTCCCGGACTTGTTTTCTAAAGAATTATATTATTGGTTCGTAACATGTGAATTTAGTAAATTACAAAAGAATAAAGAATCTACTTGTAGATGAATCTGTTCCTTGAGTGTGTAGACGTGTGATTATGTTTGAACGAGTTTGAACGAAGGTGGAAGTGACTATTCGTTCTGTAATCATAATTATACAACAAGTGTCAAACAAAATATAAATTATTTGGATTCGAGAAACGAATTAGACACACAGGCGATTTGATGGAATACATCATTTAACATTTCAGTTCTCTTACTTTTACGGTTTTGACGGTACGGAGAGAAGGCAGGACTGATAGGAAAATAATGTAAGCGCCTACATTTGTAGGCGCTCCTACTAAATGTTATCGGTCGGTTTTAATTATGTCACTCACAGATGCGCCTGTTGAGTGCAAATAAATTTCCTTCGCTTTGTATTTTGGTGACAGGATTCGCAGGGAAAGATAGACAAGAAGTATTCTCGGGTGGTAAATTATTAATATTAGGCGTCCCTACTTATTAATATTTTATTATAGATTTTTACAATCATAAGCGCTCCTATTGATTGTAGAAATCATACACCGTTTGAACGTGAGAGAGTGAAAGAGAGAGAAAGAAAGAACGAAAAAGATTTGCTAGGAAATGTCAATTATAGGCGCTCCTATTAATTGACATTTCTTCGACTGAGAGTTGGCAACGTCAGGCGCTCTTGAACGTTGGCAATTCTCCTCGAAGAAGAGTCTTCTGAAATTGCAAGGATAGAAGCGCCTATGCCTTGCGATTTCGCCGGTACTTTGCCTACCTCAGGCGCTCGTGTTGGTAGGAAAAGAGCATGAGTTTTCACCAGGCGAGAGCTCACCGATCTGCTCATGATCTAGTTAGATCATGGATCTGCTCGGTGAGTCTCGCCCAGCTGGACTGGCGAACTTTCATCGCGTGGGTGGTTTTCAATTTTCATGAATCTGTCTGCAATGGAAGACAGACAGACGGACGGCTTGGAGTGGGGACGGGCGCTAGGTAGTGAGAGTCTAGATGCAGGAGTACAGGAGCGGGGATGGTGACTATGAGGTTCGGTAACGTGTGCACGTACGGTACGCACACAGGCGTATTCATTCGTTACATTCTATGGCCAAGAATATGTAATCTAGCATGCAATTTATCGTTATCTCTTGTCGTTTATCTTTGTCTGTGAGCAGACGTATTTGGATTTTAACACCGTTTCTTTATTTCTTTTTTATCTGAAGCATCAAAGGATCCATTTTCCATCTGCGGTTCGAAACAAGGATGCCCTAGTCTCCATTCGATTCTTAAAACTACAGCCGGCCCTGAAAGACATGAATAATCCTCGCATCTCCCTCTATCTCATATAAAGGAGTTCCGAGTCTATCTTCGTCAACGTCGACTGATAAGGGGCAGTGAGGAAGAAGAAGAAAGGACATTAGGTGAACTAATGTCAACAAGCGGCTACTATCGGCTATCCTACTCTTGATCGTGAGAAGTTATGGAAATAAGAACTATGCGCATCAGCCCTTCTCCTTAATTTTAATTTCCCCAAGTTTCGTCAAGCTGACGAGCTAGCGTGCGAATTTTATTCGGTCTCTTTACCTTGTGAACTCGATGCGACAGCACGCAGCTTTCAATATATATTAATTTTGTCAGTGTTTAATTTTGCTTTTCATGGCATCTTATAATTTTCTGAGGTAGGATTCGATTCTTTATTAATGGTTGTGATGCACACTTTTTTAGATTCAATAAATGAATCCAAGGTCTCTAAAAGTGACGAACAAAGGGCCCCAAAAAAAAAAAGAAATTAAAACAAATAAGGAGAATATCGTCAGTTTTCCGTATTATTAAATACGGAATAATCATAATAATCAACTCTTATAATTCATAAAATTATTAGGAATTACAAAGAAGTAAATCAACAATTTTTATTATATATTCTTCAGATTCGCCTTACCGAACAGCAATTAGTGGTGCTGTTTTAAAACTACAAGAAAGTGGAGAACTAGGTCAGTTGAAGGAAAAATGGTGGAAAAAGGTTGAAGCAGACCCTGGGTGTAATACAGACGTTGGAGGAAGTGCAGGTGCTGATGCAGATGCCTTAAAAATGTCTAATGTTGGCGGAGTTTTTCTTGTTCTAATGTGCGGTTGTGGCGTCTCTTTTGTTATTGCTCTTTGCGAATTCGCGTGGAATGTACGAAAAGTTGCTGTCGAAGAAAAGGTAAATAAACTCTATAAATTATTTCAATAAGGCCCTGAGAATTAGTTAAGGCTGTTGGAGCAAAGGACCAAAAATGTAAATAAATTCAAAAAATGATGAAATCTGTGGAATGCCTCAAGTCCGTCTACTCATTAAAGAAAAAAGAAAAATTTGAGGCTGCAAAAATACCCCGATTGATGTGAATTTATGGCTGTCAAAAGGGGCTAACCCTTGAAATTTTTTTAATTCACTATTTCACTTTTTTGAATTCACAAATAAAATTCTTGTCTATAGCTCATAAAAGAAATCCAAATTCATTATAATATTTCATAAGAAATTAGCAAAAGTAGCAATAGTGCTATAACCCCAGGGGTATCTAGCGGCTGAAAGGTGCTAACCCCTCATTGAGTCTTATGGAGACTCGGAATTTTTTTATACCTCATCCGAGGTTCTAAGAAAAAATATTGTACCTGATCGCCATCTGGTTGCTTTAGACCGTAACTTATTAGTACGTGTACGTGTACAATAGGGCGTAACGAAAAAAGAAAGTCGTTTGCGTGAAGTTCTAGTAGCACTGAAAATCTTCTTTGGGGGTCAAAAACACTCCCATAAAGTTTCATAAAAAAAAAAATTCTTTCTGTCTCCGCAACGGAGATGTCGCTAAAAATAAAAAAAACGAAACACTTCTTTTAATTGGAAGAGTAAAAAATTTTTTTTGGAGATTTCAATTATCAATAGAAATAGTTTAAAGTATGTACATTTATACCTGTATAACAGAAATTTCATTAAAATATTTCCTCCCTCCCAATTGACTTTGGATTTTCAAAAAATCGAAAAAACTCGACTTTCTCGCAATTTTTGTTAATTTGCGGTAAGTTTTAGGCCTATTTGACCATATTATGTATGATATATGTTAGTGCGAATGCGTTTGAAAGATAGTACAACCATCATGTATAAGGAATTTTGATATTAAAATAATTTTTATTGACTTTGAACGACATGAAATATTTAAAAGTAATGTATTGCTCTCTATTTGGCAAGAAAATTAGTTTTCGGTATCTAAATTTTCAGAGAAAATAGTTCAAAGCATATATATTTATACCTGTATAACATAAATTCTATTACAATATTTTTTACCTCCCCTAATTGACTTTAAATTTTCAAAAAATCGAAAAAACTCGACTTTTTCGCTATTTTCGTTGATTTGCGGTAAGTTTTAAGACTATTTGACCACATTATGTGTGATATATGTTAATGCGAATGTGTTGGAAAGATAGTAAAACCATCATATATAAGGAATTTTGACATTAAAGTAATTTTTATTGACTTTTAATGACATGAAAATATTTAAAAGTGATATATTGTTCTCTATTTGGAAAGAAAATTAGTTTTCGGTGTCTAAATTTTCCAAAAAAATAGTTCGAAGCAAGTGAATTTGTACCTACATAGTAAAAAATGATTCAAAGATTTTTTACCCTACCTAAGTGACCTTTAAATTTCAAAATTTTGAAATTAATCGACTTTTTCGCTATTTTCTTAGAGTTACTACAATTTTCTCGACTATTTGACCATGAAATGTCTGTTATATGTTAAGGTCATGTGTTACTTACCATATGAGCGAGTTTAAATAACCCGGGCTTTTTCTACAATTTTTAGATTTTCAAAAAAATTTTAGTCAACATCCGTCCGTGTTCACGTTCTTGATGGATTTTGACTATAATTTTTTTGAAAATGTAAAAATTGTAGAAAAAATCTGGGTTATCTAAATTTGCTCATATGGTAAGTAACACATGCCCTTAAGAAGAATGTATTTTAAATATCATACAACTATTATATATTTTTTAAAATATATTCTTATACATCAAATTAAATAAAAATATAGTCGGAAAATATATTAGCTTGTTATAATGTCATTAAATTATCATTCTCATGAATCTTGAAAAACTTATTAAATGGGGCTAATATATATGATACCATGGTTACTTAAACCTATTCACCCTACTTCATTTTTTTGAACATTTAGATACCGAAAACAAATTTTCTTACCAAATACAGAGCAATATATCACTTTTAAATATTTTCATGTCATTAAAAATCAATAAACTAGCTGTGAAGCTGTATCAACTTTTGTGCTCATTCAATGAGCACTTTGCTTCCTGTAAGCAAATATGATTTGCTTCCTCGTAGAGGAAGCATTAAGTATTCTTTACATCATCATTAAATTTTGATTATTTGAGTAGTTATATTCAAAAAATTCATTTTCGAAATTACAATAAAACACAAATTTCTTATTTTTCAATGAAATGAATTAATATTATAGGTCAATCGATTCGTCTCGACGCAAGGAACCTTTATTTTCCTTACGTCAGCTTTTAATTTTGAATATTTGAGAAGTTATAGTTGAAAAACTAATTTTTCAAAATTAAATAGAACCATAAGTTTGTTATTTTTCAATGAAATGAAATAATATTATAGACCAATCGATTCGTCTCGATGCAAGGAACATTTATTTTCGTTATGTCAAGTCAAAATTTTGATTATTTGAAAAGTTATAGTCGAAAAATTAATTTTTGAAAATACAATTAACCATAACTTTGTTAATTTTAATGAAATGCATTAACAATATAGGTCAATCGATTCGTTTCGACACAAGGAATCTACGTTTTCCTTACATCATCTTTGAATTTTAATTATTTGAGAAGTTATAGTGAAAAAATGAATTTTAAGAAAATTATAAAAGTACATAAAACTTGTAAAATTAAATATTTTGTTAAACCATTGTAAGAAATTCAAATAGGTGTATAATGAAATAACTATGCAAAATTTCATCAATTTATCTCTACGCGTTTTCAAGAAATTGCTGGATCGTGACATACATCCATACACACACACACACACACACATCCGGACAATTTTTCAGGACATCATGTTAGATATATTGACATTAAAATATGTTGAAAAAAACCTTTTTTAGGTAACTGGATTTTGTCACCACCACAAAGCTTCCTCTATGAGGAAGCAAAAATGATGCATTACAAAAAGAAAATTTAAAGGTTTGCAGCAATTTTAGTTATGAAAAAATGAATAATAAGGAAATAAGAATTGGAGGAGAAAAAATAATACTTTCCGTTGAAAAAAAAGATGAAAGATTAAAATTTCAAAAAGAAAAAAATGCGGAAAGACAACGTCGTTATCGTGGAAATAAAAAACAAATCGATGCATTTCAAAAAGAAAATTTAAAAGTATGGTGTGACGTAATAGAAAATTATGTAGGTGAAATGAATCATAAATGTATTCATTGTACTGCAAAACATTTTGTAGGAGAGAAAGGTACATATAGAGGGAATACCCTGCAACATTACGTTTTTATTCGATGGATTACATCATAAATCTGGTCACTTTCGGGAAAACATAAGAGCTTACAATAACTCATTTTCATTTGCTTCTTTTAATGCTAATATCATTAAATTTAATGCTAGACGTCCTGGTGCTTATTGTTTTAAAATTCAAGGTCAGATTTACTATCAAAGTAATGCGTTATATCCAGAGAAAGGTGAAAATCCATCTTATGGACAAATTTTTATATATAATGCTAATGAGGCAATTGAAAATCTTAGGTACACAACTTTGCTTCCGCCGATTTTTTCGAAAATTTTAGGCTTTATTCTGAAAAAGTGATTACCTGTTTATGATTAAAAGTACTGAACGTCACTAGCCACTACTTTTTGCCATCTTTCGGGCAATTGTCGGATACCATCTCGAAAAAACTTTGCGTCTTTTGAGGCGATCCACGAATCGATCCATTCTTTAACTTCTTCATAAGAGTGGAAATGCTGCTCAGCTAAGCCATGTACCATCGATCGGAACAAATGGTAGCCGGAAGGAGCAATGTCTGGAGAGTACGGCAGGTGGGGTAAGACTTCCCATTTTAGGGTTTCCAAGTATGTCTTGACAGGTTTTGCGACATGTGGCCGAGCATTGTCATGTTGCAGGATAACTTTATCGTGTCTCTCTTGATACTGTGGCCGTTTCTCCTTCTATGCTCGACTCAAACGCATCAATTGCGTTCGATACCGATCCCCTGTGATAGTTTCACTCGGTTTCAACAGCTCATAATACACCACACCGAGCTGGTCCCACCAAATGCAGAGCATAACCTTGGCACCGTGAATATTCGGTCTGGGCGTAGATGTGGAGGCATGTCCGGGCATTCCCCATGATTTTCTGCGTTTGGGATTATCGTACTGGACCCATTTTTCGTCGCCGGTTACAATGCGATGTAAAAATCCCTTCCGATTCTGTCTTTGAAGCAGTTGTTCACAAGCAAAGAAACGGCGTTCAACGTCTCTTGGCTTCAATTCATAAGGAACCCAAAATTTCCTTGCTTCTGAATCATTCCCATGGCTTTGAGGCGTTTCGAAATTGCTTGTTGAGTGACTCCCAATGATTCTGTTAATTCTTCTTGCGTTTGGCACGAGTCCTCAGCAAGTAATGCCTCCAGTTCGGAATCTTCGAAAATTTTTTCTCGTCCGCCGCCATGCCGGTCCTCGACATCAAAATCATCGCTTTTAAAGCGTTGAAACCACTCACGACACGTTCGTTCACTAAGTGCAGCGTCACCGTAAGCACTTGAGAGCATTCGATGAGCCTCAGACGCAGTTTTCTTCAAATGAAAGCAGAAAATCAACACTTCCCGCAAATGACGAGAATTTGGCTCGAAAACTGACATCTTCGATCGAGAATACACTTCTCATGCAAACACAAATTCACTAATGTGGTGCTATCGTTATGTTGACAGATGTCCAAGCTTACTGTATGAAATTTTTAACCTGCATATTTCAACCGACACTTATCGCTGCAGCCATCTATCGAAAAACGGCGGAAGCAAAGTTGTACACCTAATAGATTAAATCAAAATGCCCGTGTAGAAATTTAAATCAGGGCAATACCAGGTCCTGATAAGGTTGTCTTATTTTATTTAAGGCTCGGATACGGAAATCCTATCAGGCCCTGATGGTGTTTCGTCACGCTCCGAATGAAAAGGGCCGTATGTTGCCAAACTTAGACGGTCCGTATCCTAACCTTACCTCAGCCTTAAAAATAAGTAAGGCTCTTTTCTGGGCCGTATTTATTCCCTATCAAATTTCGTAAATTATTATTTTTGCTTCCTCATAGAGGAAGTTTTGTGGTGGTGACAAAATCCAGTTTCCTAAAAAAGGTTTTTTTCAACATATTTTAATGTCAATATATCTAACATGATGTTCTGAAAAATTGTCCGGATGTGTGTGTGTGTGTGTGTGTGTATGGATGTCTGTCACGATCCAGCAATTTCTTGAAAACGCGTAGAGATAAATTGATCAAATTTTGCATAGTTATTTCATTATACACCTAGTTGAATATCTTATAATGGTTTAACAAAATATTTAATTTTACAAGTTTTATGTACTTTTATAATTTTCTTAAAATTTATTTTTTCACTATAACTTCTCATATAATCAAAATTCAAAGATGATGTAAGGAAAACATAGATTCCTTGTGTCGAAATGAATCGATTGACCTATATTATTAATGCACTTCATTAAAAAATAACAAAGTTATGGTTAACTGTAATTTCAAAAATTAATTTTTCGACTATAACTTTTCAAATAATCAAAATTTTGACTTGACGTAAGGAAAATAAATGTTCCTCGCATCGAGACGAATCGATTGGTCCATAATATTATTTCATTTCATTGAAAAATAACAAAGTTATGGTTCTTTTTAATTTTAAAAATTCGTTTTTCAACTATAACTTCTCTAATATTCAAAATTCGAAGTTGACGTAAGGAAAATAAAGGTTCCTTGCGACGAGACGAATCGGTTGACCTATAAGATTAATGCATTTCATTGAAAAATAAGAAAGTTGTGCTTTACTGTAATTTTCGAAAATGAATATTTCGAATATAACTTCTTAAATAATCAAAATTTAATGTTGATCTAAAGAATACTTAATGCTTCCTCTATGAGGAAGCAAATCATATTTGCTTACAGGAAGCAAAGTGCTCATTGAATGAGCACAAAAGTTGATAGAACTTCACAGCTAGTTTTATTTTATAATAAATGACGCGTTTCAATAAAAAGAAGCAAATAAAAATTTAGTGCCCCACTTTTTTCAAAGCATTTCCTGATAATGAAATGTTTCGAAAATCTCCCGCACACATTTTGTTGTTGTTCTTGGCCGCCTTCACTGACCCTTATTGGCCCATTACACTTAGAAGTTACAATAAAAACTAGAAATTTATTGTATTTTCGAGTTTCTTTTCAAAATTGTAGGTAAAATATAAATAGCTGTAAAGTTGTATCAACTTTTGTGCTCATTCAATGAGCACTTTGCTTCCTGTAAGCAAATATGATTTGCTTCCTCATAGAGGAAGCATTAATTATTCTTTACATCAACATTAAAGTTTGATTATTTGAGAAGTTATATTCGAAAAATTCATTTTCAAAAATTACAATAAAGCACAATTTCCTTATTTTTCAATGAAATGCATCAATCTTCTAGGTCAATCGATTCGTCTCGACGCAAGGAATCTTTATTTTCCTTACGTCAGCTTCGAATTATGAATATTAGAGAAGTTATAGTTGAAAAACAAATTTTTCAAAATTAAATAAATCAATAATTTTGTTATTTTTCAATGAAATGAAATAATATTATAGACCAATCGATTCGTCTCTATGTAAGGAACATTTATTTTCCTTACATCAAGTCAAAATTTTGATTATTTGAAAAATTACAGTCGAAAAATTGATTTTTGAAAATACAATTAACCATAACATCCTTATTTTTCAATGAAATGCATTAATCTTATAGGTCAATCGATTCGTCTCGACGCAAGGAATCTTTATTTTCCTTACGTCAGCTTCGAATTTTGAATATTATAGAAGTTATAGTTGAAAAACTAATTTTTTAAAATTAAATAAAACCATAACTTTGTTATTTTTTAATAAAATGCATTAATAATATAGGTCAATTGATTCGTTTCGACACAAGGAATCTACGTTTTCCTTACATCATCTTTGAATTTTGATTATTTGAGAAGATATACTGAAAAAATGAATTTTAAGAAAATTATGAAAGTACATAAAACTTGTAAAATTAAATATTTTGTTAAACCATTGTAAGAAATTCAACTAGGTGTATAATGAAATAACTATGCAAAATTTCATCAATTTATCTCTACACGTTTTCAAGAAATTGCTGGATCGTGACACACACACACACACACACACACACACACACACACACACACACACACACACACACACACACACACACACACACACACACACACACACACACACACACACACACACATCCGGACAATTTTTCAGGACATCATGTTAGATATATTCACATTAAAATATGTTGAAAAAAACCTTTTTCAGGAAACTGGATTTTGTCACCACCACAAAGCTTCCTTTATGAGGAAGCAAAATTATTTTAATTTTGAAATTCCTTATATATGATGATTGTACTATCTTTCAAACACATTCGCACTAATATATATCACACATAATGTGGTCAAATAGTCCTAAAACTTTCCGCAAATCAACGAAAATAGCGAAAAAGTCCAGTTTTTTCGATTTTTTAAAAATTAAAAGCCAATTAAGGGGGGTGAAAAATATTTTAATGGAATTTCTGTTATACAGGCATAAATCTACAAAATTTGAGCTATTTTTATTGATAATTGAAGTCTACATAAAAAATTTTTCCCACTTCCAATTAAAAGAAGTGTTTCGTTTTTTTTATTTTTAGCGATATCTGCTTGCGGAGACAGCAGGAATTTTTTTTTTATGAAACTTTAAGGGAGTGTTTTTGACTCTACAAAGAAGGTTTTCATTGCTACTAGTACTTCGCGCAAACAACTTTTATTTTTCGATACGCCCTAGTGTGCGTATCGAAAATTGGAACAATGAGGATGGCGTCCCATGGATCCGGAATGCGTTGCATTTTTGCGCCAAACCATGAGAGTGAGAAAGATAGTATTAGTATGTCTCTCTCACTCTCATGTTTTGCGCAAAAACGCAACGCATTCCGGATCCATGGAAGACCACCCTGATTGTTTCGTTGAAAAATAATCATTTTTTTTGGAATTTTACATTTTAAAAATGTAAAATTCCAAACAGAGCACCTAGTTGCGAGAACCACACTTGCAAATAATTATTTTTCACAAAACACCAGCGCTTTAGCGAAAAAAGCGGTAATAATAATTAATAATAATAATTTCGATCTCTGCCGGTAAAATGTAACATTTTCAGGGCCGGAGGAGCATTGGTTGTCTGTCTTTCTTGGCCATGAAGAGCCGTAAATGTAAACAAATGAGAGTAAGCGAGATGAAAGCATATGGAAAACAATTGACGGTTTTACATGGTTTTGCGTAAAAACGCATCGCATTCCGAATCCATGGGACGCCACACAAAGTTGAAGTGCATCCTTCTGAAGTTGAACCTCGGAGACCAAGTCCGAGATCTGGTTTCTCAGGCTATGTCCAAGATCGGTTTCAGAGACTAAGAGTGGCGTTCCATGAACCCGCAATGCGTTGAGTCGTAATGAGAGTGAAAGAGAAAGAAGTATACTTTTGTCTCTTTCACTCTCGTGAGTTTACGTTCGACGTTGCGTTAAAACACAATCATAGGACGCCAGCCTAAGAGCCGGTTTCACCAACTCTGATTAAACACATGATTTATTAATCATGATTATTTTTTAATCGAGGCTTTAATCATGATTAAATTGCAATGCGTTCCACGATGTACATTTTCGTTTTGATTAACTAATCACATACCCTCTTCGTGGTAACTAATATTCTCTTGTAATCGCGACTCTGATTGGTTGTAACGGATATCTCAGTTAACTTTCGGCGCCATGATGTTTAGGCGCCAAAACAAGACGCGAAAAGTTTGAGGATATGAGGGGTTAGTGATAGTCAAGAAGATTAACAGGCAGAATTGTATTATTGTGTGGTTTAAGAAGCAAACAAAAAAGTAAAGTGTGGATTTTTGGGATTTTATGGCTGAAAAGTCAGAAGACGTGAGTACTTTAATGTTTAACGAAGCTTTCCTCTGTTTTCGATTGTAAATCGAAATAATAATCGAATATTATAATACATTATAACATTATTATAATATAATATATTATATTATAAAATATAATAACATTATTATAATGACACTTATATAATATCTTATGGAAACCAGGGTTGGGATGACATGTTTACAATCGAAAACAGGAAGGCTTCGTTGTACACTCGAGTCTCCCAAATGTCAAGAAATTCTTTATCTCTATAGTCACGTCAATTGCGCATGCGTCACATCAATTGCGCATGCGTATTGCGTATAATATAATATTTTTTAGCATTTTAAATTGTGCGCGAATAGCAAGCAATCAGATGCCGAACGCAAAGCGTGCGCAGTGGTTATAAAGTGGAATTTTAGAAATATGCAATTGACATTTGAGAGAAAAATGACTTGACTTTTGGGAGAACTTGAGATTTAGGAAGTTGACATTTGAGAGAATCGAGTGTACAGTGTTCGTCATGTATGCCTTAAGGGCGTTGGATAAACGGACTTAGAAATCCGTGAAAATAGAAATTTTCTAAAATGCTACTAATACCGGTGCTGTGACCGTATATATTTAAAAAAAATCTTTTTTGAACGACATAGAAACAACTTACCAAATATGTAGGGACTTACATAATCCTGGGTCCCATGAAAATTAAATTTCATCCCGGTTTTGATTTGAGAATGAATATTTTGTGGGAAAATATTCATTTTTAGAAATGGAGCAAATGCAGACAGAGCAGACGAATCGTGTAGAGAGAGAAACTAAGTGTCAGACGCACTCGTATTTATCATTTATTTCAGTCACAATACGGACACAAATGGAAAAACCGAAAAATAACGCAAAATTTCACTTTCCTAATAAGTCATATTCCAAAAAGAAATTCGCGATTCATTGCGACACACACACAATGAGCAGCCGCGCCGGAACCATCACAGCCCAGCGGTAATTTTTTGCACTACGTTCCCGTAAAGTCGCAAGAGAAGCGCTGTCTGTAATTATCATTTTTTTCAAATGTGAGAATCCTATATATGAAACAGCCCCGTGCATCGCCCCCACTTTTCTGTTCTTTTACGATCCGGAGGGGAAACGCCAATGGAACTAATCCAACAGATGGCGCTCTGATCAGGTAGGCTGGTTTTTGCATTGAAATGCATTCGAAAAATCAGAAAAATAATTAAAAACATAATTCTATTTACTAATAAACATGAAAAAACAATAAATCACGTAAAAATAAAAGCAACTTTGTCTAATAACTATCAAAAAATCATGGAAACATGCACTTTAATACTAATAAAATTTGATTTTAAGGTGCATGCTTTTGAAACATATATAGTTTGAATTTTATATTCTTATTATTTATTCTGTTAAGATTATTAATTATGAATATATATAATATTGTAACGTGGTGGATTTTTACCACATTATTGATCCTCTCCCCAGATTGATTTATCTAATCGGGAACTAAAACAGAACAGCCAGTAGGGACTCAATTAGACATAAGTATATGAATGTAGTATGAATGTGAGAGAGTTGAACTAGACTAAGTATAAACATTAATTAGATTTAAGCATATTTGTATTATTACTTATTTTGATTTCGTGCTTGCCGCCTACCTGTTTTCCGAAGAACACAGATCTAACCATCTGCAACTATCTAAATGTTTAGAGAGGAGTTATTTGCCGTCTGAGATGTTTCAGTTGCCTATATTTTGTATTTTTGATCATTCTCCCATACTATAGATGTTATAAAGTTTTGGAGGTGCAAGACTTGCGCATTCTACACCTAAGTATAAAAAGACACATGAGCTGTCAAAATACGTGGACGCGGCCATAATGGTTAGCGGTAGTTCCACTTGCACAGTCCTTCTGCTGGAATCTAGCTCCTTTTTCACCCATCAGGGAGCAGCAGCTATCGGAGTAACGCAAGTTACGTAACTGCGACTGCGCGCTCAGACGGACAGCTCCAAGAACACTCAGTTCCGTGCTGACTGTTCATGTGTGAACATTTTCTAGTGATTTACTGGAAAGAATTATAAAAATTGCAGAGTGCATAGCTACTTTAAAGCTTTTCGTTATCGGATTCGTACCTTCTCCCCTTTTGGTTGGATTAATTGGTGCTCTGGGTCTTCGGAAAGCAAGGTAGGCGCCAGCAATTAGTGTCTCTCCCATGTAAAACTTTATATTTCGCTTACTTCGAGTTCGTTAAAATTTTGGAGAGTTATGTAACATTCAGCCAACGCCCATATGATGGCATAGCATAGTTTGGCAAATGAGTATTAAAGCTATTAGTTTTCCTTAAGTATGTTTTGAGCATTTAATTTGAAAAATGTATTTTGCCGATACGAATTCTGAATTATACAGTCTGTATCACAAGAGCGTATACACCAGATCTGTGAGATGGACTTATAGATTTAAAAAAAAGCCAATAGTACTTTAAAGTACATCAAATGTACTTTCTCGTCAGTACCTAATAAATCGTCCAGTCTCCATGGTTGTCGAGTATAGCTTGACATCGTCTTGGCATACTTTCCACGAGATTTCGGGCATAAGTTGCAGGAAACGACCTCCATATTTGACGAATTTGGTAAGACAGCTGCTGCAGGTTGAACACGCGTTTCCTCTGAAGCTTCCTCTTCATGATAGACTACAAGTTTTTAATCGGATTGGCATCAGGAGACTGTGAAGGCCAATCCAAGGTCTTGATGCCATTTTCCTCTTTCCAGCGTGTGCAGAGGCGGCTGCGATGCTTGGGGTTGTTATCCTCCTGTAAGACCCAGCCATCGGTTCCCTTGCCAAAAAACTTTTTGGCAGAAGGTAACAAGCCTCGCTGATATAGTCCTTTCATTCTTTCGGCGTTCAGGTTCCCTGTGAACACGCCTAAAGAACCAAATCCTTGCTCGCAGAAGCAACCCCAAATATGCACCTTTATCGGGTGTTTAACAGTGCGCTGCAACACTGGCTTTCCACGACGAGACCAGTCACGCCTAGAGTGTATCCATGTCCAGAACGATGCTTCGTCGGTGAAGATTACATTGCTCCACTCCATATCGATATGTGCTGAGGCCCACGCCATTCGTTTTTCTATGTGTTGTTGGCTGAGCAGCGGTTTCTGTAGAGTGCCTCGCCATCCGAGTCCCGAATCCTGCAAGCGGCGTTTTATTGTCATTAGACTCACCTTTACTTTCTTTTTCAAAAGCTCTTTTTGAGCTTGTCGCAGAGTCAGTTGAGAATTCGCTTCGAACAGCTTTATGACGGCCTTATCGTCGCGTGATGTTGTTGCTCGAGTTTTACCGCGCTCTGGAAGATCATCCACATTTTGCGTGGTCTTAAACCTCGTAACCCACTTCTGGACAAATGCCCTTGACCGTCCAGTATATAGTTAGCAGCCTCTTTATAGGACATTTTAGGGCCTTTTGGATGCGAACACAAAAATACCACATCGAAACGTTTCCAATATAGAGCACTCATGTTGAATTTTCTCTATTATGCTTCAAACAATAAATACCACTGGATGGTCTATTAGATGACGAAATAGAGGACTATCCCCACTATCGAAAACCCCCAGAGCAAGCCTCCTCTTACCCACAGGTCTGTCTGTTATTGTGTATACGCTCTTGTGGTACAGACTGTAATTAGTGAGACGTTCAATTCAGAACAAATTGTGTAATCTATTAGTTTTTGTTGTTGAGTCAACGCTCATGTCATGGCTTCTCGGCATTTTGCACATTTTCGCGTTTGATGTATAAATTTATTTAAACTCAGAATAATTCGAGAACTCTGATAACAGAGTAGATTTAGAGATTTTGTTTTTCTAGTAATTTAAATGAAAAAGTTTCGAGTTTCTGGAATTGAAATCTTTATTCGATTTGATGTAACGTTATATTTGACTAGAATGATTACGTCACTTGGATATAATTAGATCCAAGGTTATAAACCATTGTGAGGACAATGTATCATATCGTTTATAGCGATTATTCTGATCTCTGTCACTTTCAAACTAAGAGATAATCAAATTGTAATAACCTTTCCTTTTTTTTTGTTTCTCATCTCATCCATTGAATTCAAACACTGTACACTATCTCACCTCATATCTCTTTATAATAGCTTCTGGTTTTTCTCTTTTAATAATTTACCATGTTGAGTTTGATTTGTTTCTGCGCCCCCACGAAATCCCTCTCCATCTGAGCTGGATTGGAAGGTTAAAGTTTGTTTAAAGTCGAAGTTAAGATTTCGAGAATAAAAATTTTGGCGGTATCAAGAGATACCTGACGCCCTAACTGGCTTTAAAAAATTTTGTGCTTATTTAGAAAAATTTTGTTGGGCGCTAGATTTGGCGGCACTCAGAGGCCGAAAGTCCCTATAGGCTGAGACTGTCATTATAATATATATTATATTATTAATTATAAATATACATTGTTTAAGTTTGTAAAAATATTTTAATAAGTATATAAGAAATATTCAAGACCATTTAGACAAGAATTAATATGTATAGAGAAAAATTTTTAATGACTAATCAAACTTATAAAAAATATGTTTCTATTGTTTAATATAACTATAATAATAATTATAATATAAATAATTTTAAATTATATTAAAAATATTAATTTGTTTACTGAGAAACAACATTTATTTTTTGGTTTGAACATTATATATATTATAACAACAGTCTCAGCCTAAGGGACTGTCGACCTCTGAGTGCTGTTACAATTCTGACATCCAAAGCTTAAGTTCACATAAAAAAAAATTTGTATATACCGCTCCAAAACTCCATAAGATATAGCAAACCTGAAAAATAATAATTCGCTTCCGGCTAACCTGCCAGTGAGGGATTTCGTGAGGGCGGAAAACAAATCAGACTCAAAGTTTGAAGTACAACAGAAATGACACGTTTATTAAGAATAAGGATGGAGTGATGATGTATAATTTGTGTGAGTGAGATGAAATGAGAATGTACAAGAATGATGTGTTTAAGAACACATAACTCAAAAAAAATGTGCGTTTAGGAACACGTGAATCGAAAGAAGTGCGTTTAAGAACGCAATAATCGATAGCTAAGTTCGATTGTACTTAACTTCACAAAATGGCGCCATTGAACGCAATGATAAATTCTATTATTTACTACTAACATAATTTGATTTTTATTCGAGAAACAGAATCTAATTTAATATCTGTTCTTTGAAAGGTTACGGCAATTTAATTAAAATCTAACGGCAATGTAACAGAATCCAAATTATCGAATGTGCCATGTCATCAATGGGCGTTGACCATGATGCGATATTCTCTATATAAAACTATAATCTTACTCAATATAACTCAAAATCTTAATCGTCAAGTAAAATCGACTGTAATCAAATCAAATTTCACAGAAAGATTTAAATAATGATACGAAGAAAATAAATTGCTCAAAATGCAAGATTTCAACCAAAATGGCGCTCCGCCATACATGGGCGTTGGCCAAAGTTACGTAAATTCTAAATCTCAAGATTTATGCACTAAAAACACAACTGGGAGAAAAACATAGTTTGCGGACGCCTACCTTACTTTCCGTGAACCCGAATATAGGAATTAGAGTAATCCCTTTGGTAAAGAAAGTATTGAGATAGTCTCTCTGCAAACACTATAAGATTTTCTCTCAGAACACAAAAAAAAAACGTAAGCTTACACGGGAGGAGTCAGCACAGAACTGGTGGTTCTTGGAGTTACTCGCCTGAGTGCGCAGTCTCAGTTACGAAAATATCGTGGCTCTGAGAGCTGCTGCTCTCTTTATGTGCGAAAGTGTAAGCTTTACACAATTTAAGTGGTTTATATTGTCTACATTGTTGGAGAATGATTGAAATTGTAAAGATGTATGTAACTGACACATCCCAGACGGCAAGTAATTCCTCTCGAGACATATAGATAGCTGAAACAATTTAGAGTTTGTGTTCGTCGGAAAGCCAGGTAGACGGCAAATACAGGATTAAACAAAATAGCGGTATGATTATGCTTAAATCTAATCAGTTTTATACTTAATCTAGTTCAATTCTCTCACATTTATACTACATTCATACACTTCTATCTAATTGAGTCCCTACTGGCTGTTCTGTTTTAGTTTTCAATTAAATAAATCAATCTGGAAAGAGGATCATTAATGTGGTGAAAATCCACCACGTTACAGTATATATTTAAAGAGATTTAAATAATTTATGAGTCACTTGTCATTGGTTTTTACAAAATTATTCCCCGAAAAAAATTAATATTTTTCATAGAATTTAATATTATTTGTATTATAATTATTATTATAGTCATATTAATAACCAAAAGAAACATTTTTTGTAAGTTTGATTAGTCATTAAAAATTTTTCTCTGTATATACATTTTTGTCTAAATTTAAATATTTTTTATATTATAATATATAATATATTAATATATATATATTTATTTATAATATATCATTATTAAAATATTTTTAAAACAATATATATTTATAATAAATAATCTTAACAAAATAAATAATAAGAATATAAAATTCAAATTATATATGTTTCAAAAGCATGCATCTAAAAATTAACTTTTATTAGTATTAAAGTGCATGTTTCCATGGTTTTTAAGAGTTATTAGACAAAGTTGCTTTTATTTTTACATTACTTATTGTTTTTTCATGTTTATTTGTAAATAGCATTATGTTTTTAATTATTTTTCTGATTTTTCTAATGCATTTCAATGCAAAAACCAGCCTACCTGATCAGAGCGCCATCTGTTGGATTAGTTCCATTGGCATTTCCCCTTCGAATCGTAAGAGAACTACTACTACGTACAGTAACATGCAACGATGCCTACCCATCGAAACTTTGATTCGATATTAAAAGTTGTTCACCGACTATTCACTTAATATACTTCATGCATGTGCACTGCACTAAGTGAACTTCCCCCTGGTTTCCTATCAAACTTTAAATTATAAAGAAACACAAGATGTGTGGAATAACCTCACATTACGTGATTAATTAATTATTATAATAATAATTAAGAAAAGGTGATGTGCAAATATGGAAAAGTGTATAATTACAAAGTGAAACAAATTAATTACAAAGTCTTGTTAGGAAAACTCCAAAAATCGTGTAATTTGTGTACTTTTTTATAAAGGTTAGAAAACTGTTTTGTATATTAATATACAAAAACTATTTCAAAACTGTTCAAGTCGAAAACTAAGCAAAGAAAGAAATAGCCTCTTTGGTTTTCCTTTAATATTTCTGAGGTATTTATAAGATGAGGTTAAACTTTAATAAATAAACTTAAATTCTATATTAAAAAATTAAATCAAATTAAGAAATAATATAATGCAAAACAGTTTTCTAACCTTTATAAAAAAATACACAAATTACACGATTTTTGGAGTTTTCTTAACAAGACTGTAATTATACACTTTTCCATATTTGCACATCACCTTTTGTTAATTATTATTATAATAATTAATTAATCACGTAATCTGAGGTTATTCCACACATCTTGTGTTTATTTATAATTTAAAGTTTGACAGGAAACCAGGGGTACGTTCACTTAGTGCAGTGCATATCACTGATCTCTATAATACACTGGATAGTGGACTGCTGTGACCAACTAGCCGCTAATGTGGCACCAATTGAATGTAATGGCGGCCATCTTTACTGAGGATTTTTGTGCGTTATTGGCGGCAATTTTCAAATGATGTTGATACATAATTCGTGTAATGAAAGTAAATATGTTCGGAAACATTCAATGAAAAAAAAATAGGACAAGGACTTTAAGATATAGGAAGAATGATTTTGTGTCGATTTTATTGTATATTGTAATAAATGTGAATACAGCGATGTAAATAATAAAATTTAGTCTTGAAAGTTATCAGTTATCAACAAAGTTATCAACAAAGTTATCCAGTCCCATATTTTCTATCCAATACATCTGCTGTTCCGGAGATTTTGGAAACCTGAATTGTATACATATATGTATATTGTTACAAAATATAATATGTTCTGTTTTAATTTTGTTCTGCAGAAATTATATTTCATTGGTATAATAAAATAACAAAACAATCTGAAACTACTAATAGAGGGTTATAATTACATAAACATATAACATAACCTACAAGCATATACTGTATTTGTTCGAGTACTTACATGTGTAAAGATCTCAGTCCTTCTTGTGATTCCTCACCACAATATACGCACATCTTGCAACCATGTTTTCACTTTATAAAAATAATATTATAGATACATAAATAAAAATCACATTAAAGACAAGTTTGCCTTCGGACAGAAACGTCAGAAACACATGTAATTCCACTTCAGACAAACATATTGTATCAACATCATTTGAAAATTGCCGCCAATAACGCACAAAAATCCTCAGTAAAGATGGCCGCCACTACATTCAATTGATGCCATTTAAAGAACTACAGATCCACTATCCAGTGTATTATAGAGATCAGTGGTGCATATGCATAAAGTATATTAAGTGAATAGTCGGTGAACAACTTTTAATATCGAATCAATGTTTCGATGGGTAGGCATCGTTGCATGTTACTGTACAGTAATGTGCAACGAAGCCTTCCCTTTATTTTCGATTATTAACATGTCAACCTCACCCTGGTTTCCATTGAATCTTATGGAAACCAGGGTTTAGTTAACATGTTAATAATCGAAAATAAAGGGAAGGCTTCGTTGCACATTACTGTACACATACACGGCCGATGCACGGGGCTGATTCAGCCTTTCAAAATTAAGGCCAGTTTTCACAAAAGGCGAGTCTTCATGTGTCGCATGTTAAGCTTTTGCAGAGTTGGGATGTAATGTGTCATAACTCTGTTTAGTTTGTCAGGTTTTGGTTGTGCCTTAATATATGTGTGTAATTAGAAAGAGAGATAGTTTCAGTGCGCGCGTAGCGCGTATATAAGAAAACAGTTAAAGACGCTTCATTTGTAGTTTTGTCTTTGTATTGAGGTTAGAAAATAAAGATTTTACAATGGTAAAATGAAATTGCAAAGAGAATGGCAAATGGAATCGCAATTTGGAATGGTAAAGCAAAAGAGCAAAGGGAATGATAAAGGGAAATGTGAAGGGAATGGCAAGGGAAGAGAAAAGAGAAAGGGCCAAAAGAATGGCAAGGGGAAATAACAAAGGAAGTGGCACTGTGAACGGTAAAGGGAAATGGCAAAGGGAATGGTAAAATAAAATTGCAAAGGAAATGGCAAAGGGAATCGCAAATTGGAATGGTAAAGCAAAAGGGCAAAGGGAAAGGAAAATTGGAATGATAAAGGGAAAAATTTCATAGGGAAAAGTAAAGGGAAATGGCAAAAGGAAATGTCAAAGGGAAGGGGCAAAATGAATGGCAATGGGAAATGGTAAAGGGAAGGGTAAGGGGAAAGGGAAAAAAGAATGCTAAGGAGAAATGACAAAGGTAATGGCACAGGGAAAGGTAAAGGGAAATGGCAAAGGGAAATTGTAAAAGGAAATGGCAAAGGGAGTGGTAAAGAGAAATGGTAAATGAAAATGGAAAAGGGAATGGTAAAGGGAAAGGGCAAAGGGAAAATGGCAAAGGGAATAGCAAAGAGAAGGGTAAAGGGAAATGGCAAAGGAAATGGTAAATTGGAATAGTAAAGCAAAAAATGTCAGAGGGAAAAGTAAGGGGAAATGGCAAAGGGGAATTGTAAAGAGAAATGGAATACGGAAATGATAACCAGAAATGGCGAAGGGAATGGTAAAGGGAAATGGCTAAGGGAATGGTAAATGGAAATTGCAAAGGGAAGGGTAAAGGGAAAAGAGGGATTGTAAATGGAAATGGCAAAGTTAATGGTAAAACAAAAGGGCTGTTATGTTCCCTAATTTCTATAAGGAATCAGAAGTGTATAGTCTCGAAGAGGATCGCGTGACGACGTTAAATAACCACGTGGGGGGGGACCGGAACGCGTGGCGCTATAACGCGGTCGAAAGTGTGACACCTCACGACTCGACGTGTTCAATAACGATACGATCGGTGGTTAGCACCACTCGACTCGGCGTATTTGAGTCAGTACGGTCGATGGTGGGACACCACACGATTAGGCGTACTTCGAAAAATGGTACGGCCGATGGTGGAACACCACACGGCTCGACGCACCTTGAGATCTTACGGCCCGATACATTATCGACGCAAAAGCAGAAATAATAATAAACAAAAATAATTCACACTTGAAACAAAAACACTAAAGGAAATCACTGGTTCTTCGATCTTGGGGAGTGGAGGTTCAAGGATTTTCAAAGGCACCACACAAGAAATTGAAGCTAGTTTAACACTCGACTTTATTTTAAGTTAGGAGGTATAAGTCTCGATAGAGAAGAGAGGCTCGTCTATGCGGGTGAAGATTCGAAAATCGACTCGACTGAGAGTCCGAGAAAAGACTGACTGGAAGAGTCCGTGCTCGCAGGCCCTTCGGTTACGAGACGCTTTCGACCAGGAGAGAGGGCAGAGTCCCCGCCAGCAGATTCGTAAGAGAGGGGAAGGCTGGTCTAGGTGTGGAAACTCACCGTCTCACCTTGCTTCGAGCGTCTGAATTCAAATTAAGTTTAAAATTTAGAGACAAAAATATAAAATTAGAAATACAAGAAGTACAAGACATATATGTAGAATAATTATAAAAGTACCGAAATTGCGGGTAACTCTCGACAATGCCAGGTTATATGTATTATTTTCCTTTTTAGTTAGCAAAAATAAAACCTCCAATGATCGGAATATCACGGAAATTTGATCAGAATTTCAGTAATAAACGGAAACAGTGGAAAATCTTAGATTCTCAACATTCAAGGAATATAAGAGTTTGTATATGTGTGTGTGTGTGTGTGTGTGTGTGTGTGTGTGTGTGTGTGTGTGTGTGTGTGTGTGTGTGTGTGTGTGTGTGTGTG